>QVOA01020978.1:0-75888 GCA_014825685.1 Pseudomyrmex cubaensis
AACATATGACGAGCGAGTTACTTTAACTATTTTTACATGTCCTAGGAGGTCCACTCAAATTAAAATTAACATTTTATTTTTTACTGTGTAAAGTCTTAACTTTCAAATAACATTAGATTAAAATATTTTAGAACTTGATAAGAACTCTTACTTGTATCTGATACCAAAGTTGAAGATCGCATTTCTTCGCAAAGTGATGTGAAGATAGTTTTCTTTTTTTTTACTTGGATTAAAGAGTGATATTACTATAAAAACTGTGAAAAACGTTTAACATAATGGATGCACGTAAACATCTGCGAGCTTACGTTCGGGCGGGAAAACATTAAGAACCCGGAAACTATGTTCCTGGGAACACTCGAGGCAATCTGTCAATCCTCTAGCACCGGTCCGATTCAATGAGATATTCGGATTAATGGCTTGGATCCATCGTGTACGTAAGAATCCGCGTCCTATCCCGGACGGAGGAACCCACGGTACAATGGTCCCGATACAATGAGAGGAAATATCCAAGATATGCAAATATCGGGCGCGTTCCCGATCATCTTCGGCGTGCTGGGCGGAAAAGGGTTCGAAAAAGACGGGGCGCACATGTTCCGAGCATTTGCATACCTCCCGATGCACAATTTGCATACGGAGAAATTTGCATCCCGCGTACACACAGTCGCGGCTGAGGCGAAAGCGCCTTCCCGGCCGGTCGATCGAAAGAAATTCGGGTATCGGTACGTCCTCTTCACCCTCGTCTCGTCTTCTCATAGGTATGCATATGACTATCTATTGAAAGGGTATAGACGAGGGGGCCTGAGAAGGTCCTCGACGCAGAAATAATATATTAAGGGGGTAAAATGGTGCTAATACCTTTGTGCCCGATCTACGGTGAATAATCCCGCTTTTTTTCCTTTGTGGAAATCTTAATATATTTTTATTCTTGTCTCATGTGCGTGTGTGTGTCTCCGATCGCTTTTGAGGTTGAGATTTTCGAGTGGTTGCTCACCACTCGAAAATCCACGTTATACGTTCGACTTCATCGTTACAATACTGTGATTGTAGAACGATAAAGGTTGATTGTTTATCTTCGTGGGATAAAAATTTATTTCTGCGTAAAATGATAGACAAAATTTTATAAAGTAATACAATATAATTATGTATAATTATATATAATTATATATAATTTTATAAAGTAATACAATATAATTATGTATAGTACGAGTCTGTATCTATGAGAATATTTTAGAATCATGCAAATAGAATTGCTCGACTTTGTATGTTGTTATTTGTCGATGCGCTTTTCAATCACGATGAAAAATGAAACGCATCCAATCGCGTTGAATGCACCCCGTCTAGCCGTCGGGAAAGAAAGAGGTTTTTCTCGCTTACTGGAGTGTTTCTACCTGTCACGTTTGTTGCATCCACGAGTCCGCGTCTCACGTTTCCAATTCTAGGACACCCCGTGGACGAGGAAGAACGTCGGGCGCGCTGAATGCGTATCGTTTTCCGTACACGACACACGTAACTTCTTTTTCACCGATGTATGTGCTTTTCCACGCGCACAATGGACAATCGACCATTTCTATACTACCTGCACTCAACTTTTCTCGATCTTGATTTTCAGGATTGATTCGGGTCAACGGGCAAAAGTGTCGATTTCGAAAGTGAAGAAAACACTTCGATGTTTGTGTTGAAAAGCCACTAGACTCCCTCCCATTTTCTAAAGATATCGAAATAATTGCCTTAAGTAATTAAGTTTTTTTCCTATTTTCACAGATAACAAAGTTCTTTTTTTTCAATAATTAACGTGTTTTTATTGTATGACGGTCTACATAACAGTATTCATAATATTAACGTTTCTATGTATTTGTAATCATAATTTTATTTGAAGAAATAATTTATTGCTAAAAGAAAATACTTGATTGATGAATCGAGTATACAAGCTGACGCAACGAGAAATCTAGATTAAGCATTATTATTGCAATGATGTCGAAAGCACTCTGTACATCCACTTTTCTACTAGATATAAGTGCTTTTCCGCCCAATGATTCACCGTTTGTATGCTACCTGCGCACAATTTTCCTGGATCTTGATTTCCAGAATTGATTCAGGTCAACGAGCAAAGGTGTCGGCCACAAAACTACCTGAAATACTGTAAGTTTTCTGTTGAAAGCCTCGACTTCGACGTGTGTCCGCGAAGACGATCTTAATCTCTTCGACTTTTATGGTCTCTTTCTTTAATATTTTCTAGGGCACCACAACTTAGCCTCACGCTTCGCGTACGAAATTTCTAATCATTTAAACTGTTAATTAAGAGCTTATAAAGGTTTTGTTGAACCACATATTACTGTATAGATATATAAAAAAAACTTTTATTAAAAATACATTTACAATATTAAGAATATATACATATATATATATAAATATAAATATTATATATATTTGTGTATTAATTTTGCCAATAGAAGAGTTCCTTTTCGAAACGTTTTCTTGTCGAAACGTTTTCTACGTATATTATAAATAAAATATCGCAAAACTAGCCTCAATTCGCATCAGCTGCAAAAACTTGTGTCCCAAGATTCGCGAACATTATTGTGGCGCAATGCTAATTCATGCTCATCGATCCACAACCCTTTCTAACGATCGAAAGACAGAGAACAGACCCCGACCTTGGTTCAACCCCTCCATCTGGCTCAATAAAGGAGGGGTATTCGTGCACGCGTTCACTCATACACCGGTGAGTGCACATACGCACGCAGACAGAGGCATTGTCTTTTTTCCTTTGCCACGTACGTCGTATGTGTCATACGATCTGCCTTTGCGCACAAGACATACCTTTATACGCCGGTTTTATCGAGAGTATCCCCTCTATCCTCTTCCTCTCTTCTTCGCCTGTCGTCGTGTCCGTCTTTGGCTCCCATATGCATTGGCACGTATACGCCACTCGATGTACGTGTGAAATATATACATATATGTGTGTGTGTGTATATATATATACATATATATATATTTATATGTATATATGTATACACGCGTGAATATGGTAATTCACCACCATCGCCGGAGATATGTAAATAAGTTAGATTTGAGTTTTGTTGCGGGACGCAGACGGGGAGGAAGTTCGATGGGAACTGTACCGAAGGAAGGAAGGACGAAGAGGGAGCGCAACGATCAAGAAACGGGAAGAAGGACAAAGAGGGGGCAAGAGATAATGTGTAAGCGCCTTAGTAGCCGCACACATGATCCGGGCGACCGGATCCAGATTTATTGGTTCCTCGCTTACGTAAGTAAGACAGGGAGACGAGGAGAAAGAGAGAAAGGAGTCGAGTTCGGAGGGCCGTTCGGTGTGAACGGAAGCCAGGGATTTTACGATCTTGATTCAGAGGCAACGCGCGCCTCGGTTTCGTCCTTCCACGGGCTATTAATCTGCCTGCGATCCGTAAATGCGCATATATAGCGTCATAGATGAAAGCGACGCCGTTCGCGAGCACTTCGCGTCTCTTCGAACGTATATTTATACAGATTAAATTGGTTTCCATCGAGTAGTCTTCGATTTTTACTCCGTGTTACAAAATGAAAATTTACAATATGAATAACAGGTGTTCGTCCCTTCTTCATTTGTCAGAAAAATGAGAATGAGAATCGCAAAGAGAGTTACTTCGCATTCAAATATGTCTATCTATAAGTTGACGAAATTTGCCGTACGCATTAAACCGGTGATGACATTTGAAGATACAAAGGGAGAATCGAGCGGAATAAAATCATGGAATTCGTCGACATTGAAAGGGTAATCGGCAATTTCCATTTGAAAAGGAAATCTCGAAGTTACGAAACGATTCACATTGCACAGGTTGTGTACACGCGCTTTCAACCACTAAAAATGACGAAATTCTCGACAATTGTTATATTGTTGCAATGTGTAAATAGTCGATAAAAGAGAGACGCAATTCGTTTTTTAAATAGAATTTTACTAAAGTAAATTTTATTAATAGAAGTAACAACAATTAACTTCAATTTCTTGCAAATGTAAACGTATGTGTGTTACACGTGACAACGCCTTTAATTTTACAGTAAATTTATTCTATTGTACGTATATACGTATATTTCGAAATAATCTCTTCGTACGCGAGCTGAAAGTTTAAACCTCAAGTGTAAACTGTTCGAATTGTTCGACCACCAGAAAATTCCGAGCATTAGTTAGTGGTAACCTTCAAACCCAATAATGTTCGTGCGGTCATCACGCGTTCCTCGAGCCACGCGTTCCTGAAAGTCCGAAATCGACGAGCGTCGAATCGCTGGCTGTTTGCAAATAGCCGACAAAGGGAAAATAAATCGCATTTCGTGCGATTTCGGTAGGCAGGAACCGGTTCCCTACGACTCGCCTATCGTTGGCACGTACAACACGCATCAGAGCCAGAGATACGAGTGCGCACGTAAGCTAACTACAAATTAGCATAAACGTATATACCACCGTCGAGAGGGGAGAAGAAGGAGAGAGAACTCCCGTCGCCCCCTTCTTTCGGTCACGATTGTTCCGTCGCGGCTATCGAAAAGGAAGGTAAAAACTAGCGCGCCGCTCATACTGAAACGATCTATCAAGTCGTGGTAAAAATTCGAAACGACCCTCGTAGCCGATATACTGACGACAGATAGCATCGACCGGGTATAGCGTAACGCAAACGGAGTAATGAAACCCGGGCAAAAGACCGGAGGAAGGTGAATCGCCTGTGTGTGTCGTAGGTATTGTGTGCTGCCTGCTGACGGCTATCCACACACACTCTCTCTCTTTCTCTCTTCCCACAATATACAGGTATCGTTATTACCTTCACGGCACACTGCTCGCACTCGACGTGCTGCCGCGTGGCAAATAAATTTCACGGCTTCGATTCCTCGCGCCGATCTATCAGAGATTTCGCGACGCGCTCCAACGCGATCGGCACGCCCGGTTATATTCGTGCTCCAATTCTCGACCGCGATCATCTTCACGAGGAAGTCTTCATCGACAAAGATAGGGATCTTCGATGCAGGTGCAAAACTCGCACAATGAGCAATAAAATCAATCGAACTCAATAGATGTTTCGTACCAACACAAAAATACCAACACAATGTTTGCTTATTTGAATTGTTAATTCGACAAATACCGTATCGTATTTTTAAATCAACGTTTCGGTACGCCGGTTTTCAGATAAATTGGTTTCAGTTGAGAATTGTGTTATCAAACGGAGAACTCCTTCTCCGTTCCCGACGCCAACGCAAATCGCGCCCTCCGTGCTCGCTTCTACATGAAATATATACGTTACAAACGGGAGCTGTACTAAAAAGCGTTCCAGCTGTGCGTGAGCATACGAAAAGTCGATTAAAATCTCATTTTATCCTTTGAAGAGTATGGGCTTCCCCTCACCGGGTGGCGGCGATTCGGATCGATCGACAGATCGGGCCTGCCGATTACGAGCGGCGCACAAGGTGGGAGCACCTGTCCGCGAGTGTCTCGCCCTCACTTTGAAATACCCTGTATATACCTCACCTCACTATACGGCTCTCGGGTGCGATGGCAGGCACACGCACAGCCTCGCTGTCGCACTCACACGAACGCACTTTCGTCACGCGTCTCTGAACAATGGCATTAATAGGCCCTGGCGAGTTATTAATTGCCGGTGCCCGCCGGATATGACTGTCTATAGCTTCGTTCGCCGAGCGAACGTTCCTAATATCTGTGGTATTCCGTCAGTCGGCTTGGGTCTTAAATCAGACCTGGGGTCTTTTCAACGTACTTTATATATACGCGCGCACGCACGTGTAGACGTTCGTCCGTGTGAGCGCGCCGATCCGTGCAAACGAATGAGAAAAATACTCGTCTCTTGAAACTATTTACGGATCGCAGGCAATACAAAATTTTTAATTTTATTATTTACAATTATTTGGTTATACTTTTCAATTGCGTATTGGATGCAATCTGTTTGACAAAAAAACGTAGAAAAAACAACTTTATAAATAGACACATACGATATGCGCGTGTAATCAAAAGAGAAATCACAAATTTCATAATAGATCGATCAATAATTAATCGAGATATAAGTTGATTTTGTATTCATTTGTGTTGAGCAAAGTGAGATCTGTTTGATCGAGCAAATATCTATTAGAAAAAAAAAGAAACTGTAGCCAACTTAATAGTGCTTTTAGAATCCATTAGAGTCATTACGGTCGATGACAGGTGAAAAAAAAGCTCGGTAGGAGACAAGAATAATTCCTGGATGTTCGCGGTTCGATTAAATGCTCTTAATGGCGTCGCGCGCGATACATTGAGTTTTAACGGCCAGTTAAAACCGCTCTTCCCGCTCTGTCCTTTCCTCGTGTATATCTGTGGCTTAGTCGGCGCTTTTATATTGCCGGTGCCATCGAAGAATCGAGCGTACCCCGAGTCATCTTTATGGTCAATCTACGTACGCGAGCTTCGAGCTCGCGCGTAATTAAGAGCGAGCACCGACTGTCGGGTCTGATTAATAGAGGACGGTGCGAGATAATCGAAAGGAAGTAACGAATGGAAAGAGGCTAAGGTGGCAGGTAACGCGCGTCCCGGTGATGCCATCAAAACCGACACGACTCTTTCATGGCCACTGTACTCGCAGGAAATTACGTCTATTCGCGATTTACGCTACCCACGGTATGAAAATAATTAAAAAGCAAAAAGCCGGCGAATTATCGCGAAAAATGACTATGAGAATGGTTGAAATCGCTTTTAATATTGTATAAACTAACGATTACGCTTTGATGAATATACATGTCTAGATTCTAGCGTATAAATGGATCTTTATATACCGCATGAGGAAATTTTATTCGCGTGCATCACACGTCGAGACATGTGATCTTCGAACACACGACGTTTCGTGTTCTTGGCTTGACTAATGCTTCGCGGTCGTAATTAATGCGTTGCAAATTACGTGTAATTCTTTTTAGAGGAAAAAATTGTTTATTTATGAGAGCGCGCATTTAATTTTGGAATGAGTTACACGAATTATATATCGGCGTTTTGTTCGTAACCGCTCTTGCGTGTCTAATGACCGTGTTTGACGATAATTCGATTTTCAAGAAGGAACTTGTTGGTTCTTTCGCTCTTTTGAGACTGACATCGTCAAATGACAGTTTGATGAACGGACAGGAAGGGTCGGGTAGGCCCACCTGGCTCCGCAGACAATTAGGATCGGACCGCAAGGTGGCTCTTCTTTCTGTGTTGAGTATCGCGCGCGCGTTGTATATTTTCATCGAAACATCAAAACCAGGTCGTCGTCGCGATATAATAACCCGAATGATGAATTTATCCATCCGCGATTAACTGCCACGGTACGTTAAGTGCGAATTATAATTCATAGAAATTTTCATCTTAATTGGTTCCACGGCGCTTGTAAAACATACTCTAATGGTCTTGAGAATTAAGTAATTATTGCTGTAAATTTATACTTTATGAAATCATCATTGAGTGCACGTAACGTGTGTAATAATAACAACAACAACAATAATAATAATAATAAAATCAATAAAGTGGGAGAGAATATAGTCGTGTTATAATTATTTGAATAAATTATTGTGAATATAATAGCGCGCGCAATATAATTTTAAACACAGATTGTTCCGATTTTGAGAGATAAAACATACAATTAATTAAGAGATTATTTATTTTTCATAATTGATACGACGTGAGAATCCACATGGAAAATTACGAAACGCACAGGTTTTGTCTATCTAACTTATGCAGCAGGCCGCAGTCGAATCCGCGTGAAATGATGCACGGTGAACCGTGAATCACTTCCTACGCTGAAGTCGATGCCTGGTTGATAGTCGGCGATACCTCGTCAGGTTGAAACAGTGGAGTTAATGAGATGTGCACGAGAAACGGGGTGTACGTGTAGGTGTCGGTGAGTCTTTCTCTCTCTTTCTCCTTCCAACAGACCGGGGAAGATATGTTGGTACACGGCGGTAAGGTGAGTTGGCGAACTGGCGGTGGTGTGGTAGTGAACAGGGAGAGGGAGACCACGAGGGGGGTTCCGACGTATTGTAATTGCGGCCTGGCAAGCAGCTGAGTCCTCCACGCGTGGACGATCTTGGTCGCTGGTCCGAAACAACGAACGATTCTAATCACTGTTCCTGGCGATTCTTACGCACTCTGCGTCTTGGTCAGCGGCGAACACACTTCGCAAAAACGCTGAATTACGTAAGACTTTCTCTATTTCTATTAACTCTTACAAATCAGCGAGAATTTTTTATAGATCTGCAAATCATGTATATATAAAATAAATTCGCGGACATTCAAACGTATTGTTCAACAAATATTTCAATTCCTAGCAATGTTTTTGTGCTAAGTATTTGTCATTCCGAAAGCACACACATTGACCGCGATAGTCGTTCCATCCACGCGATCTCAACAGTTCGCTGTTTTACCTCGACGATCGTGCGCACGATGTATGTATAGATACGCCACATGAAACGTTTCGAGTGCTTAAAACGCGCGGTGCGAGACAGGCGAGCAGCACAAAGCGAAAAGATCGTCGAACGGAGAGGATCCATAGTCGGTTTTGAGGCCTATCCAACGTCAGACATGTATTAACGCGCGTACGCGATTACGTGCTAGCCCTCATCATTGCATTCTCTGTTTTCCGCATACTGTGTATACCGCATCGAACATCAAACGTGCGTTTCACACAGGTCGAGTTCAAGAACAGATATGATTCTCTTTTGTAACTTTTCTTTTCTTCTATTCTTTTTTCGACAAGTTCGCTATAAATCGGGATGGTGGCGCGGTCGTGATGTCGATTCCGAGTTGGAAAGTTTCTAGCAACTGTCTGTGTGACGGTTGCGATGAATAATGCACAGCGACACTTCTCTCTTTCTCTCTTTCCCTCTATCTGCGTTCGTTTTATGCTTTATTATTAAAAAAAATATATATCCAATGTTTGATTTGATGCTACAATATTGAAATAATAAAATAAAAATATGTTATTATTCTAAGTTTGATATTTGTGCATAAACTGAACGGAATTGTAGCATCAAAAAAAATATAATATATTGATCAAATTCTTTCTTACGATATTCGACATGCTACGAATCTTATGAAAATGCGTGATGACGTGTAATGTTCAAGGTGAAAAAGCATAATGAGAGAACGCGCGCGCGCATAACAATAAATATTTAATACTATTATTAAGTAATCAAGTTAGTAGCAAACAGCTGTTTACGACAATGACGATTCTTCTAACGAACCTGTTCGTTATCATAATTTAGTCACATAAAATAATTTCAAATGAACCGTTCAATATATTAATTCTCGGTAGATTCTCATCGGCACATAAAAGAAAGAAGGTCTATTCTCTCATTAGCCACTCAGATCGCAAATTAATCTCGTAATCCGACAACGCCCAATTAAGGCATATGAAGCGTGAAGATAGCAATCGTCTTCCTTCAGAGGCTGTTTTACATAAATGAAGAAATGTGCGCGCACATGTGCACGCTACTAACACATTGCTCCGGAGACACACGCGACATAAACAATTAAGATGAAGGTTAATAAAGTTGCTCGATTTCGGTAGTCGGAAGATATTCGACTAATGCATAACAGAGATTAAGTAAGATATGTTTTAATCTCGTAAAATAGACGTCAGATTAAAACTTTCAGTTCGATCGATGCTGTTCATCTATCTATTGTTCATCTATCTATTGTTTTTTTTTTTTAATAATAATAAGATGGTAAAACTCTTATTATCAAAAATTAAATATTTTGTTAATGCTCATGCGACAAATAATAGTTTCACAGATAGTTTTTTCAATAATATAATTCCTAGTTTTCTACACGAGGCGAGGCCTCTCTCAATATTGTTCAGAAAACGGAAATTTCTGTCGTATCAGTAACAGTCGGTTTGATGCTTTCCACGAACCAGAGCGATACTTCGAACAGAGGGCGCATTGTTTCTCTCTCGAAATATCATTTGTTCTACGCGACGACTAAGGAAACAATGGCCGGAACGCCCGCAGGTTGTTGACTTGATTGTCACCGACTTCATTTTTCTTCTCTTTCTTTCTCTCTCTCTCTCTTTCTCTCATTTCTTCTTCCGTTTACTAAGGTGAGCAGGTTACAACAACGGCAGTTTTAGAAACGGTATTAATTTGAATTATCGTGTATCGCAAACACTTACATAATCCGCGCCGAAATATCAATGTTCAAGCATCTAAAGTTATTGCTTTCCCTTAATGAGGACACTCAACACAATTCATAAATGTATTGTAATTATTTAAATAAACGAGTGTACACGTGATGTTCCGTAATCAAACTCGTAATTTTTGCAAAAAGTTACGGAGTAACTGTGAAATTAGCGAGTATTGCAAATATGTCAAGCACAACTAATTGGATAATTTGCATATAATTATGCCCATTCACATCGAGATCGCACATAATGCAGTATTTAATGCGGAACGGACAACCTGTAAAACGGTCAATTTTCTGTTATAATGCAGACCTTCAAATTGTGCTCAATCATTAGATTTCATCGTTATTCTGCTTCAAGGATATTACATTAGTTAATATTTTATTACTCGAAAACACGCGGAACTTTTCACCGTTATCGATTACTCGATTACTCGATTACCAACTACTTGGCTGCGCGTATATGAGTTTTATATATACGTAAAATTATAGAGTAGATTATCTGCGAATCTTATCTACGATGAAGTTTCTTTCCACTTGGTTTCTTGCATATAACATTGCGCATTTCGGAATATTCGAAACGTTAGAGAGACCCTACTATCAAATGCAAAAGTGGAGGATACGAAAGAGTGCACCATAGACCAATTTCATTCGGGCTGCTTCGGCTGCGCTCTTCGAAACCAATATCGCAATGTTCGCTGCGGAAAGTTCGTCCGGTAATGCCATACAATATCTACTCCAGCTTCCATTACTCCGCTCCGGCCGTGCCTGGTAGCTTCCCTCTCCCCTTTCTAGATAGGTTTCCCCTCCCAACGTCGCCGCGCGACCGCCACCACCTCCACCTCAACCTCTCTACCTCCATGAAGTGCCGTCCACCTCCACCGGGTTTCGCTTCCTCTCTACCTCCGACCTCCGTGGACCTCCATCCGACAGGCAGGAGGAGAGAACGGAGAGGTGGAATAGCATCACGGAGAAGGAGACTAGCGAGAAAGGAAGACGGGCAACACACCGAAAGTAACCGAGAAAGGAGGATGGACCGCGCATCGGGAATCGGTGAGAAAGAAGGATGGTCGCGCGGGACATCGGTATAGAGGGGGAGGGCGGGAGGCAGAGAACGAAGAGAGACACGCCGAAGAGAGGAGTTCGAGGGGGTTGGCTGCAGGCACCGGCATAGTCGTCGTTTTCTTCCACGTTGTCGTCGTCATCCTCCTTCTTCTCGTCGTCGTCGTCGTCGTCGTCGTCGCCGTCGCCGCCGCTTCTCTCTCCCTGGCAGGCTTCTTCCTTTTTTCTCGTTTTTCCAATTATCGATAAGACGGAGACGGCGCAATACCGCGACACTGCTCCGCGAAGAGAAGTAGGTAAGCCTTTTCTCTCGACTACTCTTCTCTCATGACATCCACCACTACTTTCTACCGCCGGCATCACTGTTCGTCCCTTCCCTGTAAACGATACCTTTGCGTCTTCGGTCTTCCTGTGCTCTCCCTTTTCACATCCCTCTTTCCTCTGGTTTGCTCACGCGATAAAATTGCCTCCTCGGTCTTGTTCGATGTTTCTTCGTCTTCTTCTTCTTCATTTTTTATTTTATTTTTTTTTTTATTTTATCTTTTTTTATTCATTTCTTGTATTTTTCGCGTAGTGCGTAGAGCTGAAGGGCCAGTCGAAGAGAAGGCAGCTAGGAGGAGAACAAGAAGCGGCGTGTACGCGGGAGCGCGAGAGAAACACGAGGAGACGGTGGAGGAGGTCGAAGCGATTTAACACGATTGGCCGGTAGGAATAAACTGGCAACACGCGCATTGGTTCCATCGGTTCCATTGGCTATCGGGGCAATGTCGCTTTCTCTTGCGCACCAGCGATGCTTCTATCGGACTGACTTACTCCTTCTTCCACTTACGCTACCCGATCGATCTCCTCTTTTGCCTCCCTTTCTGCTGTAGCTGGATTTTTTTGACTTTATGATTGCGAATTCTTGCAAATTCTAACGAACAATTCTCGAATTGTACGAGGCTATTTTTCCGTTTCCACGAACGTGCATACACGCGATTAATGGGCGCATATGCGCGGGACGACGTGAGGACCGGTAATTGGCGCGATTTCTCGGACCGGCCATTGTATTTCCGTTTGTCGCGGAATGAAGAAATAATTATTATTGCCGGCGACACACTCGTTATTCTCTTTTCTTGAAATTGGGATTTCGCGTTCGACAATTTGCAACGATCGTTTCAAGCACGAATATGCTAGATATATATATCGGCGTCTTGTTTCGTCAGCGATTTTAAACGATGACGCGCGCGCGTACGTAAAACGAGCTTAAAAAACAAGCTTGATTAGATGAACTTATTTTTGCGTACGAAACGAAGTTCGTGCTTGTTCGAATTATATAACGAAGAATTATTTTGTTTATCTATATTTATCACTTCTCGGAATCTGTGCAAGAGCGTAACAAATGCTATCATCAACAATTTGAAATTCGAAAATTATTGTTTTGAATGTTAAATTCGATACGACCGACAAACGGAACAGGACGAGCTGTATTTCTGCAATCAATTCTGCCGATATGTATCAATCACTCCCCTAACGATCTCGAGATGACTGTAGTCTCAACTGCAAAAAAGATTAATAGCTCGGGAGGAAGGTGCGAAAAGACAGGTGTGTGTGCCCGTCCCTCGGGAGTTCGCGCTTACAAGCGTTGTGTTATTTCGCGGCACACAAGATATTACGCCGACGGCGTTGGCGGGTCTCGGTACTCTCTCTCTCTCTCTCGGTCGGGCGCCATGTTTGATTGCTCGACCGTCGTTGATCGCCGTCCGGCAGGAATTATCATAACTCATCCGGGTAATCTAGCCACCGACTGGAAGAAAGCGACACCGTCACGTGGGTGTTATTTACCCGACGCGATGAGGGAACTTTTGAGTCATGGTCATCGTGCGGCCAGCTCGTTCGTATATTGGACTTTATGTGTCTCGGCATTAGAGACACGCGAGAAGAAGAAAGAACGAAGCTACGGAATGGACAGGAATAAGTTACAGAGATGAGAAAGGGAGAAGTTATCCACGGTGCCGAAATTGATAGCTCGTGTGATGCCATTGATAATGTGTCTCGCTGGGGTCGAATTTAAGATCCCGCGGGCTACATTTGTGTTGTGTACACATCCGATTCTTTTCCTCACGCATTTAGAAGGGAAAAGGTAATATATTATATAAATTTCAAATAATGAATATCTGTGCGGTATGTCGTATGATTGACGAAGCGCGAATAATGCGCAAATAATCATTACGCATGCGTTCTGCTTGAATTCGGTTTCCTTCGGGCTACTGAGGCTCCGCGACCGCAAAACTTCCTTCATATTACGAACCCTCCACCCGCCGCGAACCACCGCGAGATTTTTCCCCGCCGGCGTTCCCAACAAAGGTCAGAAAACTCCGCGTAGGTGATTTCGAGGTGGTCCGAGGTCAAGCTTCTTTGACCACAGAAGCGCAGAGAACTCGGCTATTTTGCTCCGTGAGTCTCAACTTCTCCGTTTCCCGCCTCTTTGCCCTCTCACGCCTCCTCCTGTTCCCGGCACGGTCTGTGTCCGTTCCCCTCCTTCCCAGTCGGGGCTCTGTCTCGCGGCTGACTCCAGAGGCGTACGCTGGTATTATTTATCTTGTGAATACCAAACACGCGCGCCGGCGCGCGCGCGGCATTGTATTATAATTTACTTACTGACGTTATAATTACAATTCCGTACAAGTGACCGGTGGCAGGGTGTGCCAAGGTCCGTACCTGTTAACCCCAAACTACCCGCTTCCGCGCGTACCTCCAGCAGGCACCTTCGCCACCATCACCCAGCACGCATCGAGCAAGAGGCCCTGTTTGCACAGGTCGGGCCATAATATTCAATTCCAATTCATCCAGTATTAACCTTGCCGCGGAATATAATGGGCTACCCGATACCCGGTATAACTTTCACGCACCTACCTATGTGTATACGAGTACCGGGAGAATACCAGCGCTGTTAGAAATGCGAGTCTGGAGCGAGCTTATTTGATCATTGTACGCTCGTGATTATATCCGGACGTGTGTGCATCCTTTTTAGCCATTGTGCTAGCCAGCGCGCTCGTTTCGGCGTATTGTCTTACAGAGGATTTTCATCCGCGTGACAAGATTAATATAATCCCACTTCATGAACGGTATTGCTGCAGCATATACACACACATACATACGCACACGTATACTATATACAGTACCTTAACTTAACCAATTGATACGAAGTATGAGTAAATATGTTTTTCGCGGATGTATCTACAGATGCAACAAAATCGATTTAACATCACGTTAGAAAATTCGTTCGCCTTAATAACAAAAATAATAAATAAAATTTTTCTCATTGACTTCGTTTTATTATTATTTTTTTAAATATGAGATTTCAATCGTGCTCGCGATGTAGTATAGCCGGCAGAAAATTAGAATAATATTATCGATCTAAACACAGCTACGTAACGATTCTAATGTAAGTACATATCGCTACGCTATAATTTTATTGTAATAGCGATGTCGTGGCGAGCGGCGTTGTTAAGGAAGTCGTTCTTCGTACCGGTATACGAAAGTCATTTAGAAACGATCGACGAACGATTAGTATCGAAGAAGGGACGAACGCGCATCTGGCGCACCTGACGTTCAGTCGTATACGGTGTCTTGTTCTTTTGATATCTGTCTCTCTTGCTCTCGATCCCCTTTTCTTCACAACCCTTCGGCGCAACGTGCATCAGTCGAACGGGCCTTGTAACGTCCGCTTCTTAACGATCATTATTGAAATTTTACTGCCTCTTAATTGGAAATTAATGAGTTGTAACATTATAGTCCCTGTCATTAAGAAATTAGTGAGGACCGGAGCTCTTTGCCTGTAGTTTGGCCAGTCGTTCAATAGCTCTCTTAAATTCAATCCTATATTTTCACGCTACGGTTTAATTTAGCTTCATATCTGATATCTTTTCCTCTTAAGGACTACGTAGGTATTTCAGCAATGCGTTAGCGAACAAAACGGCGTGTGGCGGAAGAGTGTGTGCGCGCGTCAGATACTTATCAAAATTGTAATAAATATAAATAAAGAAGAATATTATATCCAATTAAAAATATTTTTAATGATCTGCGTGCATAAAATATGAAAGCAAAAATGAGAAAAGGAAAGAGGGTAAACAACTTTTTAAGAAAACAAATAAAACTTTTTTTTTTAAGTTATGTACGAAGGAGAAACATCTGTTCACAGTTAACACTATTCTTTGTATGCACGTGGCCGCTTTCGGGTACGCGAAAAAGTCGTGAAAGTACGCGAAATAACATGCAGTGTGGTAACGTATAGCGGATTTTTGTGAACACCCGTGATAACATCTTTCCTCCGACCGAACATTTCGCCGAATCTTACCGGTCGATCTGAAACCGCTCGTGTACATACATACATATATATATGTATATACGAGCGTGCGCGCACAAGTGCGTAGCCGACATTATGAATTCGTGCGTAGGCAATAAGAAGTTTACCCGTGGCGGCAATAAAGGAAGACGCGACGGAGTGGGTTGCCTTGTTCACTTATGCGAGCGGCGCCGCTCGAGTGACTTTTCGAACGGAATTTCACCGACATCTGCGTGTCCTCCGTGGCTTCCCTTCGGTTTCCTCGTCGATCGTCCCGTGTACGCGCGCACGCACATACGCGCGGAATATGTTTTGCGGGGAACGACACTCACGACTCGAAACTTAAAGGTGCTGCGTCAGGGGTGAACGAGCACGACATACGGGGAGACACGCTTGTGTGGACTGACGTGACCGCTTCTTGCCTTGAAACGATTAAAGTAACCGACATTCGTCGGTTTCCTTCATCGACATCGCGTCGATATGGCATGTTTATGAATAAAACAGGATATGCTGATGCAGAGAGAGAGAGAGAGAGAGAGAGAGAGAGACAGACAGACAGAGAGAAAGCTTGCGAATAATGGCACACACGATCGGACTTCGGAGAATCGATACGATAAACATAAAGATATAGCGGCTCTCACTTCCCGAGACGCGTGCCCGCTGAAAGTTGACATCTACGTTGCTAAAGCCTGACGTAGCATTATCCGCGGTTATCTTTTCACATCGTGATTCTTTCTCGTCGCGATAATATCGGGCAACGTGCATGCGTGGCATGTAAACGACAGAGATACGGCACAGAATAGAACAGATGTACCGTAAATTCTCTAAATAAACTTCCTCCGGGGAACACAATCGACAAGCTTTGCGTGCACAGAAAACCGTTTGCCGTCTTCGAGTACATAGGAAACCGGAAGTTTTTCTTGGCGATAGCGCGAGAGTAGTGGGGGAGGAGCGAGGAGGTATGTGTTCCCTCGATGGCCGGCATTCGGAGTACAGGTGTCTGTCGGAGGTACCGTCTACTACGCATACATATATATTTTAGCTGTTGGTTAAGGGAAAGCTGCAGGCGCGATAAAGAGTTCACAAATTGAAAGTTAATTTTCTGCAGCTCATTCTCGCACCTTTCCCCTTTCCGTTTCACTCTTTCTTCTCCGTCAGGTATTTAGCCAGCCAATACTACCATCTACCTGCTGCCGTTGTTCGTCGGCGCATGAGTCGCGCGACTCGAACCCCATCGATAATTAATATCTTCGTTTCGGTAGGTGAATTCTAATTGGCGATCGTGTAATTAGTTCCGGATTATATACCAGCTCCAATCAGCCTGACGGGAGTGGAGCGTTCAAAGTGATTAGACGAGTTCATCAAAAGTGTATAAGACAATCAATAACAAAAAAATCAACACTATACTATTGTTCCTTAACATTTAATGACATTTTCAACATATATAAAAAAATTTGATAGCACTTTATAAAAATTTATTAATTTATTGATTCGCAGCAATCGTGAAATGTTAGATCCACGTGGCACAACCCTTCTTTGCGGTCGAAGAGTGGCGGGGTTCGCGGTCAAGTTCCTTCGAAACGCGACCCTGTCTCCCGACATGGTTTTCGGGGGCCCCGTAGAATTTGTTCTCCCGGTTCTCCGCAGGGACTATTAACCCCTCCTCCCCCCTCCTAGTAACGTGTGAAAACGGCTGTAAATTTCGACGGCGCGGCGTAATGGGTGGCGGGACTTTAAGGATGTATAATATGAACAAGGGGCACTCCCTCACCCCCTTCCCACCTTTGAGCCCTACTCGCGATCCTGGCACCCTCGCACGGGCGTAAGAATGTGTAGTAATATACTCCGTGCGCGGCACCCCCTATCCACGAACAAAAGGGGTAAGTGAGCCTACGGTCGCATAAACATAAATTATCAGCTGGTAATTACGAGATACAGCTAACCTCTCTCTCCCCTCCTCTCACTATCATCCAACGCGACACCATCACTGGCGCGTGGTACCGCCGGAGACGTCGTGTTGTTGTCTTCCTTTTCTTCTACAATGCTACCGAGAAACCCCGTCTTAGATAGTGGGAAGAGGAGGTTCAGCCGGAGAAGCGCGACCGCTCCCTTTCGTAAGCGAACGAAACAAAATTGCGTGGACCGCCTAATTGTTATATACATTCCATTAGGTTAATTGCTGAATTAAGACTTCTGCTTCGTGTGCGGGTTTTCTCGCGGTCCATGAGTTATGATTGAGAAGATAATGGGTGTGTTATAAAGAATAACGATTTAACTGTCCTGATGACTCCACTAGTTGCAGATGTAACTCTGTATTTAAAAAATAAAAAAAAACAGAGAGATTTTATATAAACTGTCTCTCATATATGATAATAATAAATATATATATCGCGCTTAATCAATTATTAAGTAAGATCTCACTAAAAAAAAAGCGACCGGAACGCGTTAAATCCTCCGTGGCTCTTTTATCGACTCGTAAGAGTTCTTGTGTCTCTTGTGAGCACGTGATTGCTCGCCTTGTGGGAGGGCAGACGCACAAAATATAATGCGGCGCGTAAGTCGAATCCTGGTATGGGTGGCGAATATGTGTGACGCGCATCGTCGGGTTCTCCACTTGCACGTAGCATCGGCGCGCGTATGCGTGTGAGTAATTAAAGAGAGCGACTGTCACATCCGGCGACCCACGCGAGAAGGGTGCGGCTCTCGGTGTGTGCCTCCCTTGTCCCTCCGCAGGTCGCGCTCTTTCTCTTCTCGCCCTCCCTCCCTCCCTTGCTCCTTTCCTCCCTGCGCCACGTCACTCTGCAGCGTCCCTCCTGTCCCTCGTCCTACGCTTTCTCCGTCTCATTTTCGAATCCTCCCGGTGTCGGGCACGCCGGACGCAGTCGAATTTACTTGGCGCCTCTTCAGTGAGCAGAGATAACACGAGCCCAAGTGATACAGCAGATATCGACTGTCTAACATGTATCGACCTGATCATTATGCGGTTTCGTGTCGTGCTCGATGATCGTGCACCGTCTGCCCCGAGGCTGTCTGCCTCAACGAAACTCAATGATAATTGGTACAAAAGGTTTCAATCTTACTTTTTGCGGTTACATTACGATATGAACGTATAATCAACTCGATACACATTGAGATAAAAAGTGTTGCTAATAGTTAGTTTCTACATGGAAAAAAAAGACGAGACAACATTCTTAATCTCGAGACTATCGCAATTTTTGCATACGTATATATGTATATATATATAGGTATATAAAGTGTTATTCCATCCGCGCCTCTTAAAGAGGCAAGCGGTAAGTTTGTAAAAGAGAGATAAAGCGCCGCGGAAGTACTGTGGGCTTGCAATGTTGCATTCAGCGCGTGCTCCGGCTAATAAATAATTAAAACTTTTGTTTTGAAGGTAGCGGTGATGTATTGCCTCTTCCCGGGTGTCCCAGCCGCTGAATAATCGCACTTTATGAATTAAGGTTATGCTTTATGTTAAAAGATTCGCTCGGCATCTGTTTCTAATTACCCGTTAATGGCTATAGCGCCGGCAGTAAAGCATCCGTTACCATAAGCTCTACCCACCTATTGTACGCTCGCCGACTAATACGCTCGCGACGGTAAGAGGCAGTTGCTTAAAGACATTCATGATGTGTTGAAAAAACGTCTCAGGCAAAATGTGCGAGACAAAGTATCTCTTTATCAGTATTATTTTATTATTCTTTTTGTTTTAGATATGTCTTTATTGTAAAACAAATTATATTTTAATATCTATACATTTTTTGCTGCGTTGTCGCGACATCCAAAAAATATTGATCGTTCGCTTATGAAATTTCTGAAAAGACAGCGCGCTGTTTATGCCGTTGAATCAAAGACCTGGGAACATTGCGGTTCCCTTGGTAGCTCGCAGCTAAGGAAGGGGATTTGGCGTAAGGCATGTCGGCAATGGTTATCTCGCCTCGAACCCCATTTAACAGTAAATCAAGGATTTCTTTTAACGAGCATTAATTGTTTTTGCGATAGTGAGAATTGCCTGGCGGGACAGTTAAAGCAAATGGCGGACTGCGCTCGATATTGCCTGTCGACTAGCATGTAAATGGTCCCTTCGTTTCGGTCGAGACGCATATTTGCTATTCTTTGTAATTGTTTAGAATGTCTTCTTTCTTTTTACATTACTTTCTGTCGGTGTCGGATCTTATCTTTGCGATCAAAAAACAATTTCTCAATTTTGCGTGAAATTTGTATTGAATTTTGTATATGTATTTGTTACCAATTTTTTGGATTGACGTGCACGATTTAAAATTGCACTCTGTCAAACTTAATTGATTCGCGTTTTAAACAAAAACCGTTGGCAATATTATTTTACGCAGTCAAATCTGGCGGTGCTCGCTTCGTAAATTCACTCCAGCGTTTCGACGAGGATAAACAATCGCAGACGAGAGTCTTCCTTCGTCGTCGCAGTTAGCTGCCTAGAATTACTTTAATGCCGGGCACAATGTATGCCACCCCTTCCCTCCTCTGGCTAGGAACATTATCCCGATGAGGGAGAGCAAGTTACCGTGCCAGAGAGGGAAGGAAGAAAAGAGGCTTCCAATAGGAAGAGGAACACATTACCGAGGAAGAAGGAGGGCTCCGGTAATGGTATACAGCAGAGAACACAACTCTTTGGCCCATAGATCAATGGTTGGCAATTATTGTAAGTTCATTAGAGCAGCACGTTTCTCCACCTTCCCTCTCTTCCCTCTCCGTACCTCTGGTTTCTCTAGTCTCGCGCTTCTCTCCGACGTTCTCCATCTTCCATCCTGCACCCGCCTCTCACCGAGGAAGAAGTCACCGCGCGAGCGACCCCACGTTTCCCTTTCCGCCAACAGTGTAGCCCACCGGTCCGAAAACCCCTTCTCGCGAAGCTGAAATTGCGACATTCCGCGCGCGAAACGCCGAAACTATTTGACTCTGTAATTTGTGATTGTAGTTTATTGTGCGGATAGACTAACGGACCGGGCGGTGCAACGCTGTTGCTCAGCTTAACTCCCCGGGCGACTCTTCCGTGCAATTCCAACGGCACCGGGGTTGAAATTCCTTCGAAAGTACAGCCACACGCTTGGCGAGTTATAGATAGCGCGATCTTCGAAGGTCCCTTGAGCCACGACAGATTGATGACTGGACAAAAAATCTGCTCGCCGCGCTGACAAAGCAACGGTTTGGATTAAAATCGCGATTGATTGTGGACCGTTCGTACAATCTGTGGAGTGCAAATTTTACCAGAAGTTAAATTTGCTGCTACTTTCAGGATTTGTAATTAAAGTGAGAGATTTTGAAATGTAATTTTGTAAATTAAAGTTTAAATATTTTATAACGAAATTCCGCTAACGTTGTTTTGCGATTTGCTATCTTTACTCGGTATTCGAACACTTGACATACTTGAATAGATACTCGAGTACCCGGATATACTTGGATTAATTGACTTTGTTTGACTTGAACAACAAATAATAATAACGAAGGTAATATAAACACATTTCTGGAATACTCGAAAAATTGTTATTTTTTTCTCGCAAAGTTTCTTAAATGACAAGTTAGCGCATACGTTTAATGTATCAACGTATTCGCGAGACATTCGAAATCCGAATGGGCTATTCGCGATAATGACGATGCTCCGAAAGATGCAATAGGGCAATTACCGTTTCCCCTGCCAGTCGCGCTGTGTGACGACACGATGAAAATTGTCATTACGCGAACTGGCGCGACAATTATCGCGGCGTTCACGATTGCAATTTGCAACCGTCTGGGAACGGTCTGGGATTACTCAACGAATCATCTTGTAACTTTTAACTACCAGCCAGCGCGGAGGGGCTTTGCACGTTCGCCGGTTGAAATTCCGCGCACTCCCCCGGAATCCGGGGAAAAGGTAACGCGAGATTCCGTTTACTTGCATATATTGACTGCATGTTAACATCGTAATTTTTCGAGTTTGCGCGAGGCTTGTTCTTTAAAGCGGCGAGATTTATGCGGCAAACAAATCATTCTGTCAACGTATCTAAATCTCTCTGAGAATACCGATTACGAATCGTTCACTTACACACAACAGCGAAATTCGTTGTCACGGCGGGCGTCGCACAATTTGCGGAGCATAATAACTTTACCTTATTTATGGGCAAGTTTGCGCGAGAGCAAATATGAATATGTAACGCATTTTGCTGATTGAAATTTTTCCAAGATTATTTTCCGCGAACCCTCGGCGTGTCTTTGCCGACCCCGCGCCATTGTTTTCGCGCATTTTGTCGCATCCTCCGCGAGAAACGCCCTCCAGGCGTAGAAACAGGTCTCGCTACTAAAGCGCATTGATCCAGTAATTTACCGTGTTACGGCATTCGCGACAACGTTATGAAGATTACAGCCGCGGAAAAAGTGTCGTTAGAATTACGAGCGTGCCGAGAAGTGAATATAACGCGTTCGTAGAGTCGGAGCTCTTTTGCAATAAATATAACCCATACTCTTTTGAGCAAAGTAAAACAGCAATGCACGCCAGTGCGCGAGCAATGAAAAATGAAATCCAATTTTTACCTTGATAGAAACATTTGTCTCAACAGTTATCAGAAAGGTATTATCTTTTACAAGTTAAGACACAAAATAAGGGACGGAGAAATACGGCTGTTAGATCCTTACTGCTGATTCACGTCGGTACTCGTCACTCGGCATTTAAACGCGGAAGAGAGAAGGGCGCAGTTTTAAAAAGAAGCTTTAGCGAGTCGCGCCATCCGGCAGGAAAAACAAACCACACAGGTAACAAGCCCGAGGACAGGGTGTAAGACGAGGAAACGGTGCGCAGAGGGAAGGGAGACGAACCCTGGCAGGATAACAATTCTTTTCCACGACGGCGGAGGACCGCGGCCGGGAAATTAGCATCGATAAATTTTCCGGCGCGTCGTTCCGCGTTGTCGACTACGACGACGACGACGGCGGCGGCGGCGGCAACAACGACGCCGGCATGGATATAGCACCGCGAAAATGACACGATGATGTATAGGCGACTGTTTTAAGAATTATTTATTATTTATTGCTGTAGAATTCTTGCCTCGACGCGGTCTAAACGTATCTCTTCTGGTGCAAAATGCCAGTGTTGACATTGGGTAATAATTCGTTAAATTTTTGTGCTTAGATCAAATCTATCAAAGTTTTTTTTATTCAAAACGTTAATCTTTTCTTTTCGTTAGGAAAAAAAAATGAAAGATTGAAATTTTACGCATGTTTTGTGTTAAGAAACAATTGCTATTTCGCGCGTTCCTCTTTTTCTTGGTAAGTTTATTTTCTGCATTACGAAAGAGAATATTTCGTTTTCACGCGGTGCACAAATCTTTTCCAAAATGTCAGGCTCCGCGCAGACTGGCGAGAGACGTCGCGAGGAAGCGGGTGCGGGACGTCACGTTCTTGATCTCCAATTATGCGCGAGCGTTGTGCGATCGCAGGTCGAGAAACCGAGGTTCCATTATCGCGCGGCCAGAAATTAAAACGCAATCACGTTGGCTTGCAGAATTTTGCCGCGCCGCGTGCTTTGCGCTCCGAAAGTCTGTCGAAAGGCGAAACATCTAAGACAGATGTGCCGAGTGCGAATGTTGCTAAATTCGGGCTGTTTGCAATTAGGAAGCGCGCGCGCGTTCTGTTTCGTGCTTAATGAACCTGCGCGATGATAGGCACACGTGATCGTTTAATTGTTGACGGGCGGGAATGCAAAGAATGTATTTGTGTGTACATCCGCCGCATTATTTGATAGCGTCAGTTACGTTGCAGTTCTAATAGGAGTTCGGAATAGAAGTTTTTGTAATTAGATCGTGAAGTTAAATGAATGTAAGTTATGTATGAAGGAAGTGTGTAAGTGAAACATGTGACGAATGGGAAAACAAAGTGTATCAAATAATTTTACTTTATTTGCAACAACAATAATAACAATTATACAATTTAGGATGCTTGTACAATTTGCATAATTGTACGTTTTTTTTTTTATTATTTTTATTTGTCATTTTTTGCAACTTGGAATTGTTCAAGAAACAAAACGTATATATCATTCCTGAAAGAAAACGGAACTAATTGGGAAGGGTTATCCTCTTGAAAGTCCGTGGACTTACACACTAGCGAACAAGACCATGTGCTACAATGCGGCGGCGAGACGAAGACGTATGAGCGAGAGAAAAACGATGAAGTAAGTGTAGCAGAAGCAGAAAGCGAGGATCTTCTAACAGTATCTGGAATTCTAGAGCATGCAAGCCAAGTGTGTACCATGCTGGAGACTCGCGAAAGATAGTTGGCGCACTTCAAAGATAAAAGAGAACCATTCTTTTTTTAGAGGATACGCAAACAAGAAATTAGAACATGCCGCTGCGCCGCCTAGTCGAAATCGCACACTTGAACTGCTTATCGTTCACGTTGAGCTGCTTGCGGAATTTAAAAGCGTGAGAGACGATAAATTTTATTGCGATCAAGTAAAAATTGCTATTTATGAGAAGAAGCAGTTGACAAGAAAAAAAAAACTAATAATAGACCACAATAATTGAATAATTTGAATTTTAATGAATGAATTTATAAATACATCGCAACACTCTATATCGAAAGAGCTAAAATCCAATCTCGCCGCATTGTATCAAACGCCGAGCTTTATGCAGGTATCCGTAACGGACGCAGCAATTTGAAACGATTTATCGCGAAGAGTAACTTCGCATTATGGATCGCTTAATGCGGATAGACTTAACAATACACAAAAGCGGGGGTTATATCGGGTGAACCTTGCCGAGGGTGGGAGTTAATAGGACCTCATTGTTACGGGGAGGAAATTCGATAATCGCTCGGCATACACGCGCACGCACACTAACTGGTGCACCTTTCTCTCTTCCTCTTCATCTCTCTCACTTTCTCTCTTTCTCTCTCTCTTGCTCTCTCTTTCTCTATTTCTCCCTTCGCTCTTTCTTCTTATCAAGCATTTATTCTCTCTCTCTCTCTCTCTCGTTGCGCCGTTCTCCCCGTCATTGCCTTAGAGAGAACTTTGACTAAACGCCTCCATGCTTCCTTAACCTTCCCATTAATCAATATTAAATCGCCCAAAACGTTCCTTTGTTTATTGACTGGCAGCTAATAGGTTTTCACCGCCTTGGCTTCGATGAATTTACCAGCGACGATAACAAAAACAGTGAACCATCACACGTTTCCCTTCGCATTCTACCTAACGATTAAGCTTCGGTTCTCTCAAAGATTCTTCATTGCATAAACAACGTAAACTACTTTGCGAATTCTGTCCGCTTGTTGTCACCGTTTGCACCTGCGAGAACGCTCGCAGAGAAAATTGCTTCGCGCTCGCGCCGCGCTTTGTCCGCCCCGATCGAAAGTCGTCGGACTCGTTAATGATAATAAATCTAATTGTTACGCGAAGAATGAAGCCATATAAATCCATTAGCCCGTGATTGTGGGTTTCAAGCAAACACGCGCATAGATGATGTCTGAGATCTGCGCCGAGATTCTTGGTCTCTGTGAATTATTAATCGGCGCAGAGATTGGAAATGTTAGAGCTTTGTTAGTGGTCTTCAACAATTGGAATTTCAGTAAAATTATTCAACGCGGATTCATTCGAACGACTTAGATATTTAAATGATTCGATAAATATTTAATATTTTAACTGTAAAATTGAATACACAGGATTTAGAGATTGGTGATGTTACCGTTCGAAATAATCGGCACATACATACGTTCGCGTGTTTGTTAATCGGATGTAGATCGGGATCGTTTGTTTGAGATCTGTATTCAAGATTCGTTGATTCAGTCTGATTCGTATTTGTTGATTCGATTTGACGCGATTTGTTTCAATCTCGATTCACAACCGCAATGATGTCTTGCGAACACTGGAGCTACTATGCAACGTCACGAACGCTATGTCTCGCGCCCTCGATAAAGAACAAATAACCATCGCGAACCTCGGTTTTCACAAGGACTGCTCAGTGGGCATGCAATCTTCTCAGTTGGTATTATTTCTTAGTCCAATTAGTTTAATTGCATACTCGCGCAGCTGTTGCAACGGTAGAGACTTTGTAACTGTTGCTAACGGACAAAGAAGTTGTATTGCAGAATGGAGGATAATGACGGAAATTAAAGGAAAGATATCGCAGTTAGGTGCAAATCGCGGAAATCACCGTATTGTGTAATCCGTACTCTTGAGTGTCCAAAACTTACGCGCAAGAGAATAGAGAAATTAGAATTTTAGAATTTTTTTTTCTCTTGATGTTTTGTTATTTTTTGTTTTTTTTTTTTTTTTATTTTTCCGATAAAATGTCGATTTTGTATCACACAATGTCCGGGGAAAAAATCATCCAATTATTCTATAGCGTGAGTGCAAACAATTACAAAGAAGCTTTCGAAAATACACAGTCAAGTGCCGAATAACATCACATAATCATTTCGGAAGCTTTGTCGCGAAGTGCGCGCTCACAATCAGTTGTCGGCGCGGTTGCAAGCTTCCACGATATTGAAGAGCCTCATTAGTGTTGTTTGTTATTGTTTGTGCGGCACTCACTGTGAAAAAGAGCGTGATACGAGAGAGTGCCCGAGGTGTCACGGTGATCCCGTTGATTCCTCACACCTCTCGCCACCTCTGCCGTTGTTGGGAGTCATACTAATTCCCCCTCTGCCTCCGAGCTTGAGCTACTTGCCCCCATTTTTGGTTTCCTTTTAAGCATGTTCTCTGCGCAGTATGCGAAAGCTTGTTAAATACAAGCACACTTGGACTGATATATGAGGATACACTGCTCTCTGTGTTCACTGGATATGGCGCCGAAAAGGCCGTGATATTTCCAACATATTTGACTGTGCATCTTATTATGAACTCTTAGATTAAAGTTAAAAAAAAAAAAAAAAAATGAAAGAGTCTAGTTTTGTGTTCTAAAAGGTAATATATTAAGTTTTTGTTTTCTTCCTAAAATTCTTGTTTCATTATGTATCTTTCTTTTTATGGTTTTTATGATTTTTCAATGATTCAATGGCATTTTTATTTTGTTAAAAGTATTTTTAATATATTGGTTTTTGTTTTGGTTGAAAACATATGCATAGACGTAAATCGGAGATTTATTCTACATGAGTGCGATGTATGTCAAACGTCCGAAAATTGTGCGGCATTTGCATCGAAGATGGTAAAGCCCGAAGAACGGCTGGATGTTTGCTTCAGCCTTAGCCGCGGACCAGACAATTACTGCACTCTTTCCTATTCCCTCCTTTCCTCTTTCCCCCGATGAGCGTTCAGCACGCGGCGGCGCGTGCTCTCGCAGTTATCTTGAGATTTGCTGCTCATTAGCTGGGACTGCTCATAGATGCAAAGCTTTATACCGGTTTTAATAGAATCAAACGTAAGTCTGCAAACGAAGAATTTGTGTTGTCTCTCCTTTTCTCTCACCGAGAAAAATAATTCGCGATTGTTCTTAGTAGTCCAAACACTGTCTGAGCGAAAGTTCAAAAAAAGCAAATAAATCCAGACGATGGAAGCCTTCAGTAATGGCCGACAGTGTAATCTCGCGAATTGAAATTATATTGCATGGAATTTTATTCATATGAAGTAAGAATGGAAAAATTAAAATTTATTTTTATTATTTTCCTAGATTGTCTCAATGAACTCTTTTTTCTTACATCACAGTTTGTCTTTTATAGTCGCGTTGTGCTAGTACATATATTTATTTACATATTCTAAAAAAATTCCTATTTTATCGTGTACATTGTATCTTTATTCGAGTGTACATTTTTAACTCGTTGAAAATTAATTCGTATTTTAAATTATTTCTATAGATGTTTATTAAGTTTCGTAATGTGTTACGTGTTTAGTATGATTACTATATGAAAACTGTTATCGCTGGAAAAATATGCTTGTATATACGATAAGAGGAATAATTTAACGCAAATCCATCCCATCAAAAGACGTAGGTGACAAGCACGTTAGATATATCACGCGATAGGGGAGAGATTCACGAGACATCGAGATTGGATAAGGACGCGCCATGTTTGTTAACGACAGACAGGCACCTTCTCCAAACCAGCACACAAACGCGTACAGATCTAAGCTGATTCCTCCCTCTTAAAGTTTCTCGGTCTCATCCCCATGTTTCGCGACCTCGTCTCTCGCTCCATCGAGCTTTCAGGATCCATGTGTCGGGTCTGCGCGAACAAGAGAATAAATGAAAGAGACGGAGCGAGAGGATAGAAATGAGTGAAGGCGGAGTAAAGGTCGATGGATGTGAGGGTGGGGAAGGCGCGGAGGAATATGAAACAATCGCTTCATTGGAAAGTCAAGAATCTCTTGAGCCCGTCGGCGTTTGACTTGCCATTAGGAGCGTCAGTTTTAATTGTGCCTGCACTCTCGTCCTCATCGTTGACGTCGTCGTCGTCGTCGTCGGCGTCGTCGTCGTCGTCGTCGTCTATCTCTTGCAGTCTGTAGCCGAGTCTCAGGTGAAGTGTATCGCCTACCCCGCGCGTATATGTCCCGCCGTGTCTACCCTACCTACCCTTGTGCCCTTTAGCGATGTCTCATTAGTTGCAGCACTGCAACGGATGAGTACATCCTACTGCCACCCAACTACACCAGTTCTGTACCATCTTTTCCCCCCCACTTCTATGCAACTCATCTAGAAGACCCTGCGCGTTTCCATCCCACCACTCGACAACCTTCTTACCTGTAGCTACTTACTTTGGTTTACATTATCACTTGAAGTGACACAAGTGAGTCGCGGTGATTGGATAGACACGTATGATAGACAAAATCGATTTCAGTCGAAAAGATTATCCTTTTTTGAAACTCATCACAAAAGTAGTTATTGTATATTACATTGTATGTTACTCTCTGTATCGTATATGCTAACATATTTTATTCTATGTTTAGAAATTAGTTTAGAATGCATTAAATCCACGTGTAACAGAGAAATAGATAATGTTTAAGTAATTGCAATTGTTGCGCAGTGCAGAGAAAAGAGAGAGAGAGATAGAAAGAGAGAAATAAAGTAAGGATTCTCGCGAAGGTTTATACAGTTGCTACTTGATACCTGAAACAAGCGGAGACGCTGAGCAACAACTCCGATACGCGGAGACGGAAGAAGAGTAAGGATGGGGGTGGATACGCGAATGCTAGAGATAGTAGCTCCAGGCGGGGCTTGATTATTTTCCGCTAGCACGTTCATTCAGGTAGAGAGCGTGGCGCACGAGGGGTTCAATTGGAAACAGCAATCACTGCTCGCCTGTATTTTGTTCTCTTCTCGGGTGCAGCGAACTCCAATAATAAGCTTTCTCCTATATTGCCTCTTCAGCCAGCTACCCCCGTCTTTTGCCCTCTCCGGAGTCTCCAGCAACCATCCGGCACCATCCTCTTTTCCTCCTCGTCTCCCTGCCGTCTCTCGTATCCGCGTTCTACGTTCTTCCTTCTGAGTTTCGAGCGTTTCGTTTCTCGTACGTTTCACGAACGACCTCGGTTTCTGAGTTTGAATCGTTTGCCGAGATACATCCCGACCATTGCCTCTCCCGATCCCGTGTCTTCTATCGTTGCGCGATGCACTCTATCGCTCTCGAGGTGATGAAATTTCTTGGTTCACCACCTGACACAATCTGGAAAACATAAGTACCACATGTGTGTGATAAGCAGGTTAATTAAAGTGAAAAATAAAAAAAAACAATCTGTCGCAGACAGATATCGAAAAATGCAAGAACAAATATCGCTATCAATAATAAAACGGCCATACTTCTCATCTCGTTCGTGTCTTTTGAATTATTATCGTCATTTCAAGAGAATAGTAGTCGGAGCGGCGAAGGTCTACGAACGAAATGACAGAAAATAGGGAAAATGACAGAAGAGGTGGAAAGGGAGAGAGGCGAAAATGCGCGGCACGTAAACGCGCGCGCGCGCGTTACGATGTTATATCAAAAGATCAATTACAATAAATTCCGAGCGCGCCGTTTACCGTGACGGAACACGAAAGGGCATTAATTCGCGAGAATTGTCAGCGGATACGG
This sequence comes from Pseudomyrmex cubaensis, assembly GCA_014825685.1. Classification (NCBI taxonomy): domain Eukaryota; kingdom Metazoa; phylum Arthropoda; class Insecta; order Hymenoptera; family Formicidae; genus Pseudomyrmex; species Pseudomyrmex cubaensis. The sequence continues at coordinate 29,562 of QVOA01020978.1, forward strand.
CGATACTGAAACGAATTGGTCTTTTATCGGTCCCCGAGGTACAACCGCCTAAAGTTCAATCGCCGGTGACAGCCACGAAAATATCACTTTGTCGTCATCGCCATTCGATTCGAAGCGCTGACTGCGGTTACGTGGTCTCGAGCGTTGTTGCTTTCTGACATTTTGAAATTAGGGGGAGCCATCAAAAGATTCTGTGTATCATTCCTGACTCGTTCAATAAAAAAAAAAGTAACGTTAAAATGTAGAATCTAGAATTCAAAAGATGTATTTTTCTATTTTACGACCACTTACGTCAGCATCGAAGAAAGTGATGTAAAATATTCATAATTTTGTATAACACAAATATCTACGTAAGAATAAAGCAGAATGTTACGTAATAGTAATAATTTAATAGTAATTTATATTAATAGAGAAACATACATTAGCCAGAAATTGATGATTAAGATGACATCTGTGTATTATGTTAATGAATATTCGTTCAATTTATTTGAATATACTTGAGTATTTACTTGAGAGAGACGACAGAATTAGGATGAGTGCGCATAGAAAATCCAGGTTTTGCGCCCAGTCTACCTTTAATCGTAAACAGAGTGCCGTACGAATTCCACGGATTAGATCATGGCAGTCGGTCGTCTCTCGAAATTAAGTTTACCCTGGCAGCAATTACACGAGCGCTAATGCCAACCCTTTCCCCCGGTAACCGGCACATAAATATATCGATTCAATTCCGTTCCAGTGACGGGTATACACCGTACCCCTCTGGCTCTCCCTACTCCATGTACGCAGAGCACGACCTTCTATAAAAATTTATCGACTGGCAAATTGTTTCGCGCTCGGCGGTCCGGTGCTCGGCCGCGATTTCACGTGTGCGGACAACGCTATGACCGGCCGCGCATGTTTGTATTTGGCCCTGCGAGAGCGATACGATTCACGAGCACGAATGTGCCAGCCGTCGAACAAGGGTTCGAGGACTAAGCACGCGAGAGAAGTACGACTGAGAGGAGGCGGGAAAGAGAAGGCGGGAAAAGAGAGATTGACCGGAGTGACCGTCGCTACTCTAAGCACGCAGTCCGCGCGACGTTAATTAACAAAAAGTCATTAAACTTTCCACGACGAGCGGAACGAAAGAGTGGGTGTCCACGTTGCTTCCTAGGATCGATGTTACTTCGTTCCTCTGGCTTTCGAGTGTGTATTTTTTCCGAGTGGACACGATGTTTAAATTCAAATTGTGATACCTAGTCTTCGTTAGCATCAGGAATTCATATGAGCGGTTAATTTTTGTCGAAGAAAACAAAAAGATAAATGGAGAGAAGAAGTTTAGGCAAAATAAAAACGTAATGATCGAAGCAAGAATAAAGATACAAAAAGAAATGTAGTTAAGTATATTGTAATTGAACGACAAAAACGAGTGAGAGAGAGAGAGAGAGAGAGTAGAAAATGTTTTTTTGATAAAGATTTCAATAACTGAAGACTATATTTTTGCATACATATATAAGAAAACGCATGTTTATGCAGATTGTACATGCATACATACACATACTCGATCTATCCGAAGTGTTAAAGCACCGTGTACCACGTTCAGGTAAAGAGCACATACTCTTAAAATGTTATGATGTGGAACCAGTGATTTCATGGAACATTTAATCACTATATTGGTAAATAGCTAAAACGCACAGGGGTTCTCTCGAGCATCAAACGTTATTCAATAATTGACTTCTCTTTCCCTAAATTGTACGATTGATTAACAAATAGAAATCAATATTTGAGGATTAGCCTGGGACTGAATATTATTTAGTGTGAAAAGAAAGAGAACAGCTTTTTTTGAAACAAAATAAAATGAGTTTACTGACCTCGCGAGTGGAATTAAGAGCAACTAAATCCGCTTTCATAAGAAGCCGTTCAAGTCGAATAGTTACAACATGGAGCACACGCTCCTTTCTCTTTTTCTCGTTCCTACCTTCTCGTTGGTGCTGACGGCAACGCTGATGAGCAGAAAGAAGAGTCACGGAGAGACGTGTGCGGGAGGGAACATTTTGGGTCGCGATGGCGTGAACGGTAGGGGTATGTACCAATTATACAGACAACTATTGTGCGGCTCTCATTAAACGACGCCAACAAATTCGATTACTTCTGGTTCCAAATTTTGCTGCTCGGTAAATGGCGGCATCACCACTACCACCATCGACACCCGCCGCCGTCGCCGCTTCACTACCGTGGGCACGAGAAGGGTGGAAAATACGCCCGAGAACCATTTTCCTCGTTTCGAACCTACTGCACACCCTCGTGGCCCGCGGAGAATTTATTTTACGACTAAACAGAAAATTAGTGAGCGTTTGGGTTTGCGGTGTTTAGGTCTTTTAACGCCGCGCCTCATGGCTTGCTGCCCGCGGGAAATGGAAAAGTGTGAGCGGTCGAGACGTTTTCGTATGTGTCGGAAATAATTGACTCTTGTTAAGAGCAGCGTTCATTGTACGTCAGCTGTGATCATATATCCAGTTTATATTTTCTAATGAGTTTTTTACATGTTTTCATCGTCATTAGTTACTATCACCAAGAAACACGATTTAAAATGAGATTTTTAGAGATACAAAATTTATGATCTTTATCTTCTGAAGTCTCTTTTTGAAATGCACTCTTTAATAAACGATTGGAAAGTGGCACAGTTAAACGACTTTTAATTCAAAAGTCGCGGAGCCTCGATTTCTATTGTGAAATGAGTTGAAAGAAATATCTTAATTTGCAGTCACGTTATTATAAGCGCTCGATTTGTACGGCTGATTTCGCTATTGAACACAGGGATCGGTGGGAGCAATTTATCTTGATTACCGACAGGTCATTAACACTTGGCTAAGTGATTCACTCGTTAGAATGGACAAACATTTGCGATATCACAGAGACAAGAATAAGATCGGTCGACTTTAATTGCACGGCGAATTAATCAAGCCTGCGTTATCGTTGTGCGAGAAAAAGTAAAAAGGAGAAATATTTAATTGCCATCTTCGTGTGGGAGTCGCAGCTAGATTTGGGCTTGTGCACGTGGGCAGCAGTGATTTATTATTTAATTTTCTAGACGAGTAGTTTTTATCTCGGCTTATACCGCCCAAGTTACTGTGACCGAAAAGCTGCTCTTTCGCGTTTACTGCTTAGCCACCTCTAGCCGGTAATGGTTATGTTTGTCATTATCGCTATGGCGTACGAATCGTCTGGACTCTGGCCGGACCAACCTTCTCAATGAACAGCAGTAGTCAAAGTCATTAGGTTGAAGCAATTTTCCAGTTGTTTCATTTCGTTCCGTTTAAATGTTTTCTTATAAAAAAGACATGATAATATAGTTGACATATATTTTGAAAAAAAAGTTAATATTTTATTTCTTCAAGAAAAGTATATAAATAGAGGCGAAAGCGTGGAAACATGTCAATGCAGAACAAGATGTTATAGGATTGTCTCTACAACACATCACAGCTGTATTTACACAGACGGTTTCCGGCAAAACGCCCGTCGTCGTTTAATTTCTTTCTCTAATTTTGTGCTTTTCCTAGTAAAATGAGGAAAATATCAGGTTCGGAAAACTTGCGTTCTATAAATAAAAAGACATTTTGTTTTCAAGTGTCTTATCTACAGTAAAAAATGTTGTATATATATATATATATTGTTTTAAGATGAGTATATTTATTTTATTCATGTAATAATAAGATTATTAATGAAAAAGAAAAATTAGTTATAACAAAGATTTTTTAATACTTAGATAGTGTACTAGTCCCTTAGCCACTACAACATTTAAACATTTCCGATGCCGTCAACCATACGCAAGTAGTTACTTAATATCGCTATAAATTAAAATGTATTATGCAAGTTAGTTGGTCTCGTCGGTAACTTCTTCGAGGTTTCCAGAGACTAAGTTGTGGCCACGCGCATTCTACGTGCACGGGGAAAGGGGATGGATTTTGCGGGGTGCCACTGTAGGCTACAGGAGAACGCTCTGAAGAAGAGAACGGGGGTTGCTCGGAGTGCCGCTAGTGAAACTAAAGGGATGGCAAAGAGAGCACCGCGCGAGGCAAACACCGGAGAGGTTCTTCGTGAGATACCCACCTTGGCCGGCTAACGGCGGAGTTTCCTCATAAACTCTTAAGAAACTTTGCAGACAAATACAGAAATATTTTGTAATAGAAACTCGTTTCTCTCTCTGTCTCTCTTTCTCTCTCAGAGATTAAATATAGCAATAAAGATGACAACCAAACACGCTCAATACGCACTAAAAGGTGGACTACAGTGTCGATCGGATACAGTGGAGCGAAATAAATCGCGACAGAAACGAAATGTATATAGTAAATATCTTACACGTAAAACCGCGTTGAATTTTCCGTGGAAATTCTATAAAATGTCATATCACATTCATCCAAATCGAAAAGGTTGATTAAATATAGTCCCTCTTCTACACAAAGAGGAATGTCGGAAAAATGGAAATAAATGCCTCGATAACTCTACTGCATACAAGCATGTATTTAAATAAATGCATCTGTTACATGATATACATTTATTTCAAAACACGCAGGAGATGTAGTGACAGGTATATATGAATTCTCTTTAAAATAGCGGGTCACATATCAATGTTGATATATTTTAATTGATTTCACATTGCCGAATCAGAAACTTTTGCACTAAATCTTTTGTGTCCATTAATTTCAAAAATCGGCAACAGAAATAATTAGAGATTTTGTGTAAAATAATTTTATAGAAGTTTCGTTTCATTACGGGAACGTTGTGAAATAGTTGAGCGCGCTCGAGAGCTGTTTGAGTCATTTATTGCCGAGTTGAGATTTGATTGCCGACAGATTTTTCCTTTATTTAATTATGGTTCCCTCCCCAGGCGATTACAATCCTCGATATGGTAGCCATAGTCGAACTACAGCAATCAACAAGATCGTAATCCTTCCTTCGCGCCAGCCTCTTCGGGGGAGAATCTCTTCGAGGACTTAGTAAGTAGTTAGTCCTCTGACTTCACCCTTGCCCAACTCATTGTCACAACGTCGAAGAAACGAACTGCGCGAGTTGTTGTGAAACTTATTCGTGAAGCTTCCGCGAGACTCATCGCATTAACTTGTGTTGCAAATAGATAAAGTGCCTATTTAAATATTGACAAGTAAGTTGCGCGTACGCTGTTGTTGATATAGACAGTCAATCACGACAAGTGCATAAATTACGCACAAAAAAAATTGCGCGCAATAGTTTCAATTTTTTTTTTGCGTATATATAATTTGGTTCTGCTTTCGCGAGACAAACACAGGAGAACGTTTTTACATCAAACTTTATACTCCCTCTCAATGTGTCCAATTTTACTCTCGGTTTCGTAATATCTTTGCTCTCATTGTCCCGCGCGAATTGGCACGCGTGCAAAATCTCTTCTCGCTGTATCCGATCGATTAATATCGCGCGTCGTAATAGCACGGAAAACACTTCCGGAAACCATCACTGACCATCCACCAAGCCGAGCACTTAAACTCCAAGCGCGCGCGCGCGCGCACGCGTGCGACCAGCGTGGAGAACTTGACGGATAACGACCGCTCAGAGATTAATCGGCGGTCACGGATTCTAAATTCTGCGACGTGGCTGAACCGCGACGATCGCTGCAGTTTGCGACGGCGAGAGGTTTATTTGATGCAACTGCGCGCGTTGAAAAATAAACTTACTGAACTTAAAGCAATTCTAATTTAACGTTAAATTGTTTTATATAAATTTTTTGCTTTTATTTCAATTTTACTGCGTATATTTATTACATTATATTATTAGGAAGAAATAATAATTTTGCTCGTTGCGCCAAGAGATGAGTAATTGAGATTCAACGCCAGCTGGCTATTTAACGATGGGGAATAGCATAGGCAAAATTTTGAACCAACACGAACGTGTTACATACCACACCTTGTGTGCATCTACATGCAATTGCATATACGCTCAATGATTCACTGACAGAATGTATTTGCCGCGCGCGTACATGCAAACGAATCCCACGGACGGCCTGTTATATATCGTCCGGTACTGTGCGCCACGACGATTTCGGTAAAATGTGTGACGGTCGAAGCGACGGCCAAAGCCTCCTTTGACTTCTCTCTCGTGACCATAAACCTCTGATTTATGCCGCTTCGAGTCGAATACGCGCACAGCCGGCGCGCTACCGTTCGCTACCAAACCATGCGTGAGATCGACCTGTCGCGAAAATCGGATTAGCGGCCACCGTCATGTGCGTCGAACTTTTTACTTTGTGCGATATCCCGGCGATGCAAATAGGCGAATACCGCGACGAATGCCAAAGGAACTATCGCAGAAGTCCGTATCGCTTTCTCGCGCTTTGACGCGTCTTAGTCTGTCTTTATTGCCGCCCCGAATACCTCTGCCAAGGGTTTTAGTGAAATCATTTCAATAATAAGCAAATTTACGATAAGACATTCAAGAAACGTTCTGTTTTTGTATTTGTGTAGCACTGCTTGCGTGTAACACACATATTCTTTTTATTTATTCCCTTGTTTATTAGAGAAACAACGGAATTTTCTCGCTTTTAACAAATACGCACGAAAAATATGTGAACAGTTGCCTTTCTACAAAATTTATGTTACTGCTACATAGACGCCAAATTTTCGATTGGTTGCTAGAAAAATAAATACAAAGATGATTATGACTTTTGTCGTTTATTATAATTGTCGAGTTTTCTCATCAGACTATGCTTCATAAACCACTCAAATTAAAAATTGATTAATTAAGTGTAATTAACTTAATGTATAACTCTTTCGTCATATTTTCGCGCTATGTGAATTGCGCATTACTAGTATTAATGTTTCGTCTAATATGAAAAGCGTTGCATGCAGTGATATTAATATTTGCCAAGTGCAATGAGTAAATGCTGCCTTGTAATTGCTAAAATTGTCTAAAGTAATTAATCTCCGCTTACTATTAAATCGTTACTATTAACTTCAGTTATTAACTATAGTTAGTACATATTACTTTAATTTGTAATACATATTGTTAACAAATGGCATGGGCGTTTATGGTTGCAACACGATGCGAAAATGATTTCAGTCTCTTTACAAGAAAGAATGATGACTTCAATAACGGCTAATGTATATTGTCTTTCACGATAAACGTAGCTAAGTTACGCATATATACTTTTATAGTTGTATTACTCCTGATTATCAATAAACCGTCTTATTTCTCTAACCGAGAAATATTATCCGTGTGCTAATCAATTAAACTCCCGATTTAACAGTAAACAAGGGTAATTATTAACCGCGCCTTTATTCATCACTTGGCTATGAAATATGCGATCACCGCAGTGTGCCTTCAATTACGAGTAAATTCCATTAATAACGAACGATCATTAATCTTTTTTGCACAACCGAGTACGGAAACACTTAAATTCACCTTTAATCCAATTGCTCAAAAAATATTCGAATTTATACTTGAAATGAATTAATACTTAATTATTCTCGATTAATTGATTGACGAAATATTTGTGTAAAAGATTAAAAAAGGTTTTAGGAAAGTTAGGTACAAAAAGCAGATGCTGCGTAAGAACGTTTTTGTTTTACGCGCGATATTATTCTTAAATAATAAAACAAATACTTCTCAACTAAAGTAAGCGAGATGAGTGCTTTGTATATTCAGGAAAAACTGGTTCGGGTCTACGTGCAGCGGATGGTGCAACGACTTTGTATGTTTCTTGAAGAGAAAAAAAAAGAAGATAAACTGAAACGGGCTTCTCGATCGTTCGTTGAACGATAAACCGATCGTGCCTGGGAGACAAAACTCTAGAGATGCATTCGTCGCTTGTTTAACGTCCTCATAAAAATTCTTTTAGTTCGACCACCGAAGACTGGAAGCGAACAGATTTCGAGAGTTCCGAGCCCGATGAGAACAAATAAATATACTCTCTCCTCTTTCGTGTTCTTTAACGAAAAGACTCCAAAACCACACAAATTAATCTATAAATACACCACGTAACGAACCGAATAAACGAACTCTAGGAACTCGCGCTTCCACGATATTGAATTTCGGATAGATCGTATGTAAGATCGTACGCGCGGCAACGGATAGGTAAAGACGAGCGCTCGTCGTATCGGACGAGGATCATCACCCGGCAAGGGTCAAAAACACAAGCCCCGGTTTTCGTGGGTACGGAAATAGAAGAGAGCCGCGCATACACGCTGCAACGGCGCATTGACTCGGCCCTCTTCTGAGATCGAAGCCGAGACGTCGCATGAAAGGAAGAGCGAAATCCGTTTATTTTTACAATCAACGACGGATTGAATCGTTCGGTTGGTTTGCAAGGAGGTTGCGAGAGAAAGAAAGAGAGAGAAAATAAAGAAAAAGAGTTCCCGTGAGAGGAACAAAAATCAAGAGAGCCATAAGATGCTAAAGAGAGAGAAGCATACACAAACACACACGTATATGAGAGCGAAGTGACGAAAAGAGATCACGGAGAAAGGAGGAGAAAGACAAGAAGAGGCAAAACTCGACGGCATGTGCGATACACGCATTTTACTATTACACGACGCGGTCGCTCTTTCGTCGGTTATACGAGAGCTTTTTTGCCAGTCTGTGAGATCTCTTTCTGCGGCCTTTGCCGACGAACCGACCCGTACGTACATACGTACGTTTGCTTTGGCTACTTACCCGCGATCTTCGAGCGACGTTTCCTCGTTCGCCTTCCCGCGTGAAGAGGCCCGTTTACCATGCGCACAAATACGACGCTGCGGCGTCTGCGTTCAGCGTGCTCGCGAATGTGTATGCGTCGCTTTGGCGGCGTCCTTACGTTTGCACTAAACCGCGAGGAGACAAGTGGTTAACGGAAATTAAGGCTCTCAAATGTGAAGTATGTTCTCTATATGAATAATAATAATAATCGATCCAAAAAACGACCGATAGAGAAGCTTCTATCGCTCGCGTGTATCGAATTATGATAAAACTTTAAATTACGATAAATCGTAGAACGTGAAAAGTAGAAACGTCAATATTTGTGTATGTGTGTCATATATATTGCTAAATCATCAAATCAATAAAGATATGTATCACGAAATTAATTGAAAATTCGGACGTGTGATAAAATGGCAATGGCAAATAATAAGATCGTCAACGCACATTGGCGTACGCGAGCAATGAAACGATTACTGTAATATATCGTTAAGTGTCGGGCCTTGTCTGTACGGTCGCACCGTCTAGTCGGCGCTTTGTTTGCTTTGGCTACATCTCCTCGATCTGCCGACGGCTTCTCATATTCCATGGCGTAGTACACGCGTGGAATAAGCATCGTTTACTTTGCGCGCACACCCGTATAAACGAGCAATTGCTTTGACTGTGCTTATACAAGCCGCGATCGCGCAAATGAATCGAGCGGATTATTAATATAGCTCCGTCAATGATAATCGATTATTTTGAATATATAAATTGTTGGAAATCCAAATCACACACATAATACGTATCAGGTGTTCATAAACGTATGTATTTATGAACACCTGAGTGTCGACATATAAATTATTTGGAGATATGTAAGTGCGACTATTCGATTACTATTTTTATTTACAATCAGCTGCTTCTTGCTTTTATATTCATGTTAGAGTTACAGAGAAACAAATAATATAATTACATAATTATATAAAGAAGTTTACACGTATAATATTTTTACTGTAAGTACATGTAAATTTTCTTTTCGATTTAATTTGTTGCATGATACATGAGCCATCGAGTCAAATTTCTAATTTCCACTCTTATTCGGGTTCTATATGGGTAACGTGCGAACAGCGCGATAGAAATGTAATGGCGGAAAATTGCTTCTACACGATGCGTATCTCGACTTTTGGCACGTCACGGCGTGCTGCAGCTGCGGCTGAGACTCCTCCAATGTTTATTGACTATTACGACGTAATGGAGAGTACGAAACGATGATCTTATCATTACCCGATCTCCATGTCTCTTAGGTGATCATCGGTTTTGATGTTTTCCTTGGCCGTCTGGTTGGTCGTGGAATTGCTTCTTGCTTCGGTGAGTGCGTGAATAGGCTTTCGCGCTTTGCTGCAACGCGTGCACGCGTGCAATTGCACGCATGTGCGCGCCGCCGACGCGGCGCGGGCTCGTCGTGTGCGGTGAACTACTTTGACGGTAACATCATCGATTCGCTTCAGAAGACAACCGATGGAAAATACAACATCGAGCTTAGGTTGTGAACAAAAAATAAATTCTACTCCCGTCTAATTTAAAGTTCATATTACATCATTGATTTTATACATATACATACGTACGTATACATACTGTAATAGATGTGTTAAACGGAGTTACGCGCATCTTTTTATTAAAAACAAAAATCTTTAGGAAATTGTTATCGATATTACGAATAATGTGTTATTTTAATAGTTTGCTTTTTTACGTAGTCTATATTGCCAGAATCAAAATAGAAAAAAAAAATAACTCATTTCTCAAGGATATTAGTCGCTTAATCAAAGACATAATTTGCAACACTGGTCAAAATTTATATTTTAGTAGAGCGGCCTATCGTCACAAATGTGTGAGACGATGAGCTCAAACGGAGACGTGGGAGAGCAGGAGAAGAAGCGGCAAGAGTAGTGTTCGCTTCTGCACCGTGGTCTCTGCTCGTCGTCACGCTGTTAGCGCCGAGTTAATCGGGGCCGGAAATGAAGTGAGGGATAGAGGAATATTAATAACTGAATCTAATCAATTCCATGAAACGAGGCTGGCCACCCCGCGCAACTCGAAAGAGCAAAGCTCTCTCCGCCCCCGCTCGCCACCCCTGCCGTTTCCTCGTACAACCTCACTAGCGATCTAATCAAATGCATCGCATTAAGCTAATTTAGTGGCGCTGGTAGCGTGGCGAACCGTTCCTTTCCTTTTCTCTGGCTTCTGTCTCTCTCTCGTTCTCTTTTACAATCTCTTGCTGCGACTAGTTTCTCTCTCCGCATTAATGCAACGCTGGCCAGTGACAAACAGCAAATTTTCAATTGTACACGCGTGTGCACGAGCGTGGAGAGAACGTTTATTTTCGGCGCATGAAAGACCGATGGTTGGATAGGCGACAGAGCGGATCCCGCTCGTCGCTCTGCGCGCTTAAAATCCGACTTTTCTACCGTGTTGACACGCGCGATTCAACCGCAAGAGAATACAGCTCGTTCGTCTCCGAAGAGTTATCGGTACACTCGAAACGACTTCGCATTGGCTGGTAATATGTAAACGCGCGTAAATCCTGGGCGGTACATGTGCGTGTGTATGTGTGTGTGTGTGTGTGCGCGCGGCATTGCGCCGACATCGCGAGATGTGGGCTCTAATTTTAGGGATAAACTCCGGGAATAAAAATTCCAAGGATCCATGCCGACTATATGGACGCGGCTAATCACTCCCATGTTTCATGGGGAATTTGCGCGCTGTTTATACGGTTAGGCTGTTATGCCAATTTACAGCGTTGTCTGCTCGTAAAGCACGCGCGTCTTTGTACGGACACGGTATATTAAGACTTCCCTTTTTACGCATTGAAACTGAGTTATTAAACGCTGACTGAATCAAGAGCGCTGTGCTTTTTTTTTAAATTCAGCACATTTACACCAACGATATCATGAAATGATCTAGCGGCGCAGATGATTTTCCCAAGACCGCACATATATCCGTTACCGGCTTGTATCGATAATATAATACAGAAATTCTCGTTCTTTCCCTCCCTCCCTCTTCTTATATTCGCGCTGCGCAGTCACGCGATCATAGCAGACTCTTTGCCATAAATGACTCCGTTTCAATGTTAACCTCCACAATTTACGTAATTATAGATCCTTGGTGTAATTATGGGCTTTTTCGCGCGGTTGAAAAACTGTATGTATGCGCGCGCACAATAACTACTGTAACTGCGCGTGATAAAAGAAGCGTGTAGTTTACTAGAGCAGAGTGAAACACAATGTAACAAACATCCGTGCGGATAATCACGATGTTTATTTATTACAATAATTTATTACTCGAATCGTTCGGAGAATTTTCATAACGAGCTGCGAAAGAGAACCACCACGTGGTTCGCTCTGTAGTGACTATCGCTACTTTTCATAGCAACTGAAATATTATTTTTGCGTTACTTCGGTAATCGCGCGAAACCGAAGTGACGTACGCGATTCCGACAAACGACGTCAATTTTCGAAATATCCAGAGTGATTTTCCGTTGCTTGTTGAAATCCTCGCGGTCATACACGCAACTGAGATCGCGTTGCCGATTCATCTTCGCAGATCAAAAGACATTTCGCGGAAATCGGCATTGGTACCGCGATACGTGGAAATAGATTAATAGCGTTGTGAATCACCATGTCGATTTTAAGTGTACACGCACTGTTTTCTCAGACCATCGACTTTTATGCGGAATTATAATTTTCATAAGAGAAGTATATAAATAATAAAGATATAAATTGGATATTTTCCACGAACATACACACACACATAACAGATACCATTGATTGCGATAAATAACGGTCGAGTGTCGTATAAATCAACTCAAAAAGAATCTTTCCTTTAGGAATATCAACGACCGCCAAAACGTTGTTTTTACGGGCCGTTTACCTCTATGCCGGTATCATCGAACTCGCGATGCCAGAAAATCAGTCGAACGCGAAAGCGAGCCGCCAGCGTGAGCGAGAGAGGAAGAAGCCGAAGAGAGACAGAGAGAGAGAGAGAGAGAGAGAGAGAGAGAGAGAGAAAGAGAGATAAAGAGAGAGGGACAGAATGGGTGGACGTTCAGACCGAACTCGATACCATTCGCAAGTCTATATTAAGACGGTGGTATGCCGTGAAAATAATCCTGGTTAGTGCCGCGACTCGGCAAGTACAGGGGGAGCGGGTGGAGATGAGAAGGGTGGGACGGTGTGTGGGATGGTGCTCGGTCTCAGACACAAAGACAGTTCGTTTTGACATAAGTCAAAACCTTTGGTATGCGTGCATATGGCGCGAACAGACTCACACTGTCCTCTGTGTTCCATAACTGCCCCGTTTTCGTCCGCCCGACTTCTCTTCCCTTTTCCCCCCCGCCCGTTCGTACATCGCGCTGTCTCACTTGAACGCGTAACGCGACAGCCAGCACCGTGATACCGACTATGCCGCGACAGTGGTGGTTTATTTCCGAGTCAATTAGGCTTGTTTATTTGCAACCGCGGGATCCTCCCGAGTAATTACGCAGTCGTTAACTGTTAACGCCGCATCTTTCGCCGGACAGGTGGCCCGCCCGACTGATGAACCGATCATACCGTGAGTGACGTGCGTCGCTCGAAATTGCACACCCCACAAACGTGCACCAGCTGCCTCTCTGTAGACACTCTGCCGAGCAGTGACAAAGTTCTTCTCAAAGACTTGGGAAATGAACCAATATTGAGCTTCTGCTATACATATATGTTTATTACATATATGTAAAGAGAGAGAGGGGAGAAATAAATATGTTATAAAAAATCCTCACAAAATTTTAATTTCAATAATTTTACTTTTGCATAATCTTTTCCTTGTAGAGTGTTTTAGATATTAAAATGTTATTATGTTATTAATACAATTAGAAACAAAAAGAAGATCGATATATCGATATGCGATATATATCGATATGCGATATATATCGATATGCGATATATATATCGATATATGTGCATGTTTTCATTGAAAAGAGAACATAAATATGTAAACGCAAATAGATAAAAATGTTGATTACGTTATATTTAATGCCCATAAAAATTTAGCAGCATTCTCGAAATGTAACGTAATGCAACAAGAACTATAAAAAAAAAAATCATTTACTGGAATTGTTAATATATCACTTTGATGGGGAAATCGTTGTCACTTATCTCTTTGCAAACGACCTTATTCACCTCGTTTCGTGTTAGCTCATCACCGAGAAGAATAAATATCACGAATAAAATGCACGACAACGAGGCCAGAGTCTCGCCGACTGAAGAAGAAACAAAACAACACAGGATTACTTCATCGAAACGATAAATACTGAATTTTCCACCTACACATTTTCTACACACACATACACACACGGAGCATTATTTCTCTCGTAAATGCGCTTTAAATCACGCTGGCCGTGTTCGTAACTCCCGAAAACGCGGACGCTTGCCGTCACCTAAGTCTCAATGATCGTTTCGCGAAAGATCTGCGGTCGTGAATCTCCCCGATAAATTCAGAACATTACGCGAGTAATCACACTTCACTGTGCGTGTTCTCGTGCAATATCTGACAAATGAAAAAGAAAAAAGTAACGTGACAAAGATACGATTGTTCAACATCGTCGGTCTTCTGCTACGCGGCTATACGCGCGTGACAAAACCAGTAAGCCTATATACGAAATTGTTTTTCGAGAAGATAAAATGCAAGCCATTTCTGAACGAAGCTGTCCAGCGCAGCCGGTGGAGCTTCTCGACTTCAGACGAAAAATCGCACCGTGAAATCTATCCAGCTGGTGCAGCGCGCGACCGCATCAATCCTCGTGGAGAGAATCAAAGGAAGGTAGGGCATTAATTGGTCGCATATTCCAGCATCGACCGAGCGAGACACGCCTCGAGATTACCACCACGCGTCTTGGCGAAGATCCTGAAGAAGCGAAAAACCAAGCGCGGTGACTACATGGTTATTCCTGGAGAAACGATGCGACTCGCGCGGTGCAGCTCTTTGCTTCGTCGTTCTTTTCTCTTCCCTTCTTGTCTCTCGATTCGTTTCTCCGCCCGTCTCACTCTATCTCGCTCTTTCCCTTACCCGTCGTCGTCGCGCTTATCCTTACTTTCCGCACCGCGGAAAGACGAATTGGTTCTCTAAATAAAATGACTTGGTTATTCATCGGCGCATTTGTACGCGTCAAGGTCGGCACCACTTTTCTCTTCGGCAAACACCCGTGAATCTCTTTGTGAACATTTCGGTTTCGGATGCTCGGGATCGGGAAGGCGACGGCTCCGGTTAATTGGTCGCCGGAAACTCGGACGTCTACTAGCACGGGGCCTAGTAGTTTCTTTTTTTACGTGTTTCTGCGCGGGATCATCGCTCATTCCGCACGTCGCGATCGTGGAAGCTGGAATTCGCGGTGTTTACGAAATGCTGAAACGCCGTCGGCGATGCTCAAAATTGCGTTAACTAGCGTGGACCTGTTAGCTTGCTTGCTTGTTTGTTTAATTATAATTATTACGTTCAAAATTGCGAAACAAGACAGGCAATAAGAGTTATAAAATACATAATGAAGTAATATACACGTTTGATATTATATCTGCGACATTGGTTACGAACAGATTATGAATGGTCGTCGTAGTAAATATATCGGCGCGCGAGATTTATGGTGTTTATAAATTACGGAATGTATACGTGAGGGCGCGCGTGTTAATTTCGATTAGTAACAGTCAGTTCGATTTGCGTGTGCTTGGAAATAATGTCTGATATATTTTATTATGCCGCGCGAAAAACGATTGTTCGTACGTGCATCGTTAAGGATAAAACGGAGACCCGGACGCGAAAAATGTCCATCGTTTCTTTCAAATAGAAATCGTCACTTTCGAATTTACCGCTTTGCGGAATTTGCCGACCGTCTAAATCCGCGAAGTAATTGCCCGACGGGTTTCACAGTGGTCGTAAATGTCCGAATAGATCAGACCTTTCTAGGTTCCTAGTGTGTGCGTTAACTGGTTTTCTCGAGCGGGCGGTACTCGTGAAACTCCCGTAGGAAGTGAACTGTTAACGGCAACGACTATGATAGACATAACAACTCGCGCTTAAAAGAATGCCAATAAAATTAAACGTAATGAAATATTACTGTCGCACGTCCAATTAGACAGGCGTCTTAATGTGGAAGCAAATTTGAGGCAAAAAATATCTTTATCTCGAGTATGTATAAATGGCGATGGATTTAAAATTGAACAGCAAGAATGGTGCATATTTAACTTCGACATTAATTTAAATAGATATTGTGTTCACGCTTATTTAAAGAGAAATATTAGAGATACAATTGATATATTTTTATCCTAAGTTACAGATAAACTGATTTATTTAAATGTGTGCGTCGAAATTATTCTGAGTTTCCTTTCTTTCTCTCTCTCTCTTCTTCTCTCTCCCTCTCTCTGTCTAAGAATATCATTTTACGTTATCTTCGATGTTTGTCGTCGGGGTCGTCGTATTCGTTGGAAGTCGACGGGATCGTCGCCGTCTCAACCGTAACCGCGAGCTATGTGTCTTCGGCGATAAATATGAGCTTTCGCATAAACGGTACGTCCTGCAGAGGGTAAGGGCAGTTACGACGACACACTTAGTACTGCGAATAAAGCAACTCGCGTCGTTGCGTCTTGCATCTCACTGCGCTTTGCATCGGCGCTGTCGATCCGTGAAACAGAGACGATTTTTCCATCGTTTTCCACATTCGCAATAATACACACATGTGTCAATGGCCGAGTGGGGCGTCTCTTTCTGCAATTTGGAAAATATCGATCGCTGCGAGACGCTTGTGTCCGCGTCGAGGCGAGGGAAAGAGTTAAATACTTGCGATGACAACTTCACTTTCGTTACGAATCGATTCTTGTTTTTCATTCGTTACATATTATAATATGTTTCTGACGGCCAAACGCTTTCCAAAATTCTTCTTGGATGTAAATGTGCATCACATCGTCATAGTCAACACACACAGCATTTGGGTAGAAAAATGCGCGCGTCAAGCACGCGACTTGTAATAGATTTCAACAACTTGCACGCGGAATCAAAAGATTACCTTCGTTGTAGTCCCAACACCTTCTGGGTGGCAACATTCGCCGCATGACGGACGTGTCGTTACGAAAGACATGACATTAAGACCGTTCCGAGCGGCGACGGTAGCGGCTCGACGCCTCGGCAAACGACATGCAGAAGCCTCCTTCTCGCGTCGACCTCCCTTGTTTCTTCTGACTTTCTTTACCTCCATCTCGTTCCCCCGTCTAGTGGGCACACAACGAACGTGTTTCGCCGTAGACATAATACAACTGCTAACAACGGGGGCGGGCAAATAAGACGCGAAATGTATGACCGATATTGTCGTCAGAGTAACTTAGTTGAGCGTCGCGTCTTTAGCATTTTGATCTACAGAAGTCAAAATATCTTCATAAATTTAACGTGCTAAAAGAAAACGGCAACTGAACAATACAGACAATTAAGATTTTAATAAGGTTTTATCAGAGAAAAGATATATGTGACAAAAGATACACGTACGAAGACGACGGTAATTGGCGTATCGGTCGCATTAAATATTTTCATGTTTGCGTGTACTTTGCGCCATTTTTATTATCCCCTAAATAGATACAGTAACACATACGTAATATAACTGCAAAGCAGTGACAGAAATCGAGGCTGCAAAGTTAGTGGCTACTGTTCTTCAGTTTGTTGTTTCAGCAGTCGGCTTCAGAGAGCGTAGCAAATATATCCGACAGAAGATGGAAGTAGCCCAGTTACATTCACATTGTCGCAAGAGAACTGTATAAACACGAGTCCGTGGCAAGAGCTTACAGTAACGATATCCGCGTAAACACTTTACTTTTTTCTCGAGACAAAAGTAACCCTACTTTTTTTTCCGTCTATCGAATTTTTTGCCCGTGTCGTGTGCTATATTTTTCATTCAAACATTACGAATGTACGTAGATGACATTATACGGTGACAAAATTATGACCTTGATATCTGATTCAGAATATCATTTATATTAGCGCTTTGTTACATTATTCAAATACTCAATTGTTTGACAAATTCAATTGTATCAATTGTTATGTTTGAACATTCGACGCACGAACGCTCGAATATTTGATAGAACTACTCGAAAACTACTGACAGCGCTATTTAAAATAAACTTAAATACAATTAACGCATCTGTTTTAGTTTCGCGCAGTAATTTAGGATATTACAGAGCGTACATGCATAAAATCAAGATATATTGCAATTCACAAGTGCCAGCCGCAGCGTATCGTTTTCTTCGTCATTGGCATCACAAACTCCAGGCACTGCCCCGGTTAAGCGCAATGAACTCGCCATAAATTTGGCTGCGCATTTACTGCGGAGGAAGCTGCTCGGTAACTCGAAAGTGAGAGAAAGAGCGAGAATCGAAAGATCGATTAATCTTAACGACATTGCCGCTTCAAGGAAAATCGCGCGGTATTACGCGCACTGGCTGATGCGGCGAATTTCGTAGCCGGCAGTGGATATAGTGTGTCGGAGCTCGTGATGTTGCTAGATATTATTGGATCGAATGCATCATGTCAAACGATACGTGAAATAAGTTATAGGTTAGTAGCTGCATTGGCACTGTGCGTGACAGCCTATTCCTGGAATGCTCAGTCTCTATTGATAGCGATAGATGTGAATCGGTTGCGAGAGGGTCATTTCCACAATTTTCACAGCGCCGTATTTTACGGATAGATATAGGTAGTCCACGTTTGATTGTGTTAAGTTAAATAATTCGTATATATCTTTTACATCTGAGGTAAACAAAAGATCGATAATGAAGCGTGTTACGTGATACATATCACGTTTTCACAATAGTTTCTCTCTCTACGATAAGAACGCAAATATGTGTATTTTTTTTTATATACCAAATAATATCATTGTGTTCTAATCAAACACAAACATGTGTTAATACTTACAAACTTGTACTAATACACACAGCATTAAACTTGAATAATCTTTTGTCTTATTTGCCAATTAATTCGCGTAAAGTGTGCGAGAGCCAAATGCGACGGAAAAGCGAAACTGCTGTTCGACTGTCTCGAGTCGATTGACGTTTGCAGCTGTCACTAGATATTTGCATATTCATACGGAACATTTATCACAAGATGTGTGGCAGGGTAGCGACGCCATCGGATTCTTAATTAAACGATTGACAAGTTAGAACTACGCGTGTTGGTCAGCTTAACGCGAACAACCTCGGCACAGACGCTATTTTCGATTTTTAGGACGCAGGAGAAACAGCTCCTCTCGTACCGACATACATCGGTGCAAGAATATTCCCCTCCTCCACGCTCGTGATGGGCGTTACAGCGCATTAGTGATAAATTGGAGCAGATCACACTTCTATCTTCGCATAGTCGTATAGCTTCCGAGTATCGTTCGCCAACTAAGTCTAATCGACTTCATCTCTTTCGAAGATTGTCCCTGATGACAAAGATAATCGAACTCACGTTCCTCGAGTTTCATTCAATTTTTATTTCTATTAAAAATATTTTACTGCGCGAATTTTTGATAAAAATTCTCCAAGAAATTACGTTGAGTTCCACGTCTAAACGTTATTGTCATGAGAGGCGGAGATTTTCGCGCGATCAGATGTTTTTGTTTCATTTAATCTTCGGCATCCGATTCTCGCAGAATACTGAATGAAATTCTTTGTCTCTCGTCCGCGCTTCACTTCACCGCCGTTTCCTTACGCCATTGCGTTCTCCCGCTGGAGATGACTGAAAATAAACGTCCTTCGCTTATATCGGGAGCATATATTATTCGGTTCTTTACGAGACGCGGTCGTCGCCCATGACTAATTGCAATAACAACAATGGATATATTTTACAACGGACGGGGGTGGTCGGCACGAGCGGCTTGAAATACATTTATTGCCCCGCGAGACACAATCGAATCCTGTCGGATGAGAGGAGGACCTCGCGCTGTTCTTCCTTATCTTTCACCGTAAATTAATCTCCCGCGCGTTTCACCCTCCGAGAGACGAGCTCTCGACCCGCCGCCACTTTCTACCGTCTGTGTGTATATGTGTGTGTCCTGCTTACTAATATTCCTAAAACATTTTCGTACCACTCAGCTTACTGCGTCGATACTATTAAGGCACATATTTTACGTCTGTACGTACAAAATGTATTCACGATTTTCGCTTTGTTGCTATTTTAATATGTTCTTCTTTAGTACCAATTTTACAAATATTGTCATCTTTATTCCTTCTCCTATGTCACAAATTAAACTAATTTATTTATTCTCTCAAACATATATAAATTAAAATGAATGCTGTTAATATTTTCCGAGTAGTTTTGTCGAGAATTCCACGGGTTCTCGGAAAAATTGGAATAATCATGGGACCTGCCACTTATTACTGAGAAAATTTCGTTTGTAACAATTTTTAGCCTTGGCACAGTCTATCCTTACATCATAATACTCGCGCTCGAACGTTCTGCGTACAAGTTGCGCACGACTATATATACATACATCCAATTAATGATCGTTTGGTGTGCGCGTGTCAGGTAACGGCCACGTAGCGTCTGCGTATGGTAGCATTGCGAAACGCGACCGCGAGAGTCATAATGCGCGAATAAATGCGGCGTGTTAGCATAAATCTCGAAATCCATTTGCAAGTGCGAGCCTATTACTGCACTACGGACAGACGACGACGGGCGCGAACGTCCCCGTGGTCAGCGGCGGTGCGAGCTAATTAAACAAATGTTCCAGCAGATCAGCCCGCGGATCGTGCGGGTTCACCCTTTGAACTTAATACCGCGGAGAGGATCTCTCTACCCGCTCTCTAAGCGCTCTCCCTCGGATGTAAGCTTTACGAAAAATGACGCTGTTTTACAAGATTTTTTGCGATGTGTAATTACGCATATGAAAGAGTATATGACGCGTACAAACGACAGTACGTATGTGATTTTCGTTGCGATTTGCGCTCTCATAGAGGATATATTGTTCGGTAGACCGATATGTTTGTTTCTTTATTTAACATTTCGAGGATGCACAATATAGCTGGTGTCTCAGTTTCATGCATGAGCTACAGCGAGATATTCTGTATTCATGTGTCGCAAATAACAAACTTTTGTCGGAACAAAGACGCATCTGACGGCATCCAAAGCCGCAATCAATAGGGCTTTCTTGAGACAGCCGTCTATCCCCTGATGTTGAATATAATTTAGGTATTAAAATGCGAGAAGCGCGAGAGCAGCGCGAGTTTCATTGGCGCGAGGGCATTCAAGACAGTGATATCATCTCCGATGCAATTATATTTTATACCTCCTAGCAGGCTATGTTTGCTTCCTTTTCCAACCTCTCATTTTCCTTGTTGTCTCCGCTCCCGTCCTTGATTCTCATTCGTTCGAGCCGAAAATCTTTTCCTTCTCCCACGCTATAGACTCTCTTTCTCTTTTGCGCTTTCTCTTTCTTTCTCGATGTCGGTGTAAGTATAGATTTATAACTACTTAAAGTTTCGCGATTTATTTCCCGCTTATCGTCTGTCCGGATATGTCTACGGGGGGTTTACTTATCACTTAGCAGATGCAAATGTGAGAAAGAAAGAGATGGATGGAAGATGAAGAAAGAGGGCAGAAGCAGGGGGCCATATCCGACTTTAAATTAAGCAGAAGCCCACTTGTCACGTAACGCGTATCGATCTGCAATTATGATTGTAAGCAGTTGTAAAATAGGACGCGTAGATTATGAAAGCTAGAATAAATTATTTATACAGCAATACATCTAATGCCAATCTCTAAATTTAATTGGAATAAGGTATATTTAGTGGGCGCGTGTTTCTTCTTCGGCTTTCCGAAGCTTGTATATCTAGAAATGATTTTAATGTAAATTTTCGCGCCTCTTGCAATCGCATTTGTCAGCAGTCATATGGATTCTTGGAAAATACTGCGCTGTTCCACTGGAACGATAATTATATCTCAACGAAAATTTCTCTACTAACCGAATAGGCCTGGCAGAAAGAAGGAGCATGTCGCACGCATGAACGCCCAACATGTTCGTAGCAAGAAGATTTAGGATCCAATATGTGCGTATGTGAATGTAAACATTAATTATCTCAATGCAAGACAGTTACATATTAGCTTGGGAACTAAGTTGCTATTTTGGCAGCAACGGGTTAACGCGCACGAGCTAACTTTGTGTCTAGATTAAATTAACCGTAGAAGAAGAGAAACTATTTTAGGTTACGCTGTGTATTTTCTACTAATTCACCGAACAGCTGATCGCGGGGTAGCCACGTGTTTACTTTATATTATTTTGTCTAACAAGGTGGTGATGTAAACCTGGCCGATGCTTTCTGGCCGAACAAATTTCGTATTTACGACATGTAGAAAATTGTACATCATCTCAGAAATCTGTTATTGAAATTGAATATTTCGAATTACACATACTGAACTTGTGGTTTAAACGATGTGTTAACTTAAATATCGATTAAATTCATCATTTTTAATTAGATCGGCAATTCTTCTATTGGGCGATGCTCCCTTTAAATAGAAGGAGGTCAGACGTAGCTACTTCTAGACTAACGGATGTCACTGAACCGACCAGAGATTAATCTTCTTTTTACTGACAGAGATTCTGATAAAACGCCGCTATATTTAAACCGAAGCTATTGTACGATTCCTAATTCGACATCCGCCTGTTTCAATCGGGAAAATATAACGCAATATGAAATTTGACGATACAATCTCAAATATACTTATATGCAGACGATGTACGAGACGAGGAAAATTAGAGACGGAGAGCGCGGGATCTACTTTTGGTTCGGCATGCGGAATCAGTACATCTTTCGACTCGCGTATCGCGGGCACCGACAGCGGGACGAGGTGGAGCTAGGCGAAGAGGTAGGAAAAGGCGGACGAGTAATAGCTACGGAATATTGCAATAATATGCAAAGTATATGAGGGATATATTAATTTCGTGAAAACGGTAGAAACGTAGATAGCTGCCGCCTCGGCGCAGCAGCAACGGTTTCTGCGGGCTCCCGTGCCCAAAAGAGGCGCTACATCGCCGGAGCCCGGGGGTGTCGGAGGGTAGGTGGTGGGCGAGACGAGGAACCGAGGATTTCACAGACAAATAAATACACGATATTTCACCGGATGGGAAATGAAAGTTTGCTTCGTATCTTGCTTACAAGCTAGACCGCGAAACTGAATTTTAATTCTGAAGGAGCAGCTAGAATTCTCGGTGCGCGTGATTATTCACCACGTTTCTATATATATATGTATATATATTCGAGTGACATGTTTTATGACACTAATTTTATTATTTACATTGATTCGTGATATTTGCAGTTCTTTAACGACAGTAAGAATAGATAATGTTAGAAGCTGAGAAAAAAACGTGAAAATAAACATCGATACTTTAAAGTGATTTCTTTTTTACATGAAACAAAGTGCAAACGAAACAAATAAATAATAACACACATACAGTACATACTAATGTATAATTAATGCATAAATAAGTAGATGCATCGTATCTTATCGTCAGGAGGAAAAAAAGTGCGGGAGATTGCATGAGTGCTTGATTACATGTTACGTTACACAAAAACTGAATTTTAAGTTTAAAGAGTATATGCCCCGCAGCCACGATTACCTGTGTTCTGCTCTTCCCGCTACCATCGTACGTGTTTTTAACTTTTTATTCATGCGCATGTTCGTACATGTCGATGAACAACAAGAACGCCTTTTTAAAAAATACGAGATATACGTCCGACGGGGAAGTAGATACATAGTAATAAAATATGCGTGAGTAAAACAAAACAAAAAAATAAATAAATAAATGACGTAAGCGATGAAATTTCTGATTTCGTAAACGGTAAGATCGTTAAGTTAATAAAACAAAAACAAAATATACGCGAGGACAGATCGAAATATTTACAGAAGTCAAGGTAAGGATAGGGTGCCTGGCAAGATTCCGTAAGAGTCCAGGAGACTCGGAGATCTCGAAGTCCGCAGCCGCGGGGTTAGGAGTTGGTCATAAGTTCAAGCCAAGAATTCGCACGGGAATGAGGAATTGAAGTAAGTTGTGGCTTTGCTGGCTCTAGAGCCGTCGCCGGCGTCGTCGTCGTTCTCCGACGCAGCGGTTGGCTGTGCCGGATAAAAAGTTGAGAAAAGCAAGAGTTGAGATCAATACCTCCGACCGACCTTCCCATCGCGACTGCCTGTTCGCCGTAGGAGAAGGTGGTAGTCCCCAGACAAGGACCTCTCGGGGACTTCGGAGCAACGGTGAATTTCCTTCAGTTTACGTTTCCTTTCTCCAGATACCGAACTGAGAAAACTCGCGTCCGCGAAAACCACGGGCGGTACTCGTATTCCCAATCTTCGCGAGCGAGAAGTTTTTTGAAGTTTGTAACGATGTTATTTTGTGGTTGCACGACCCGGATATACAGATTTTCGTATCGTGCTTGGAAATACTTTGGTTACAAGGTTGTCCGTTATGAAAGCTTATTAGTAGACGCAGCAAGTGAGGTAGCGTGCTTCAGGAAGTGACGCAGTAAGTTTGAGTTAATAAAATCGTGTACTCGACGGTAATGACTCGGAATAGTAATTTCCTATCCAGTGGATTTCATACATCGTTAGTTATTGTAGTTTATTAAACTTCGGTACAATCTGCTTAAATATCGTTTTGCTAAAGTGCAAGCGGTCGCAAATTTGTTCACTTTATCCGATCTCACAGTATTCTATTAAAGTAAACACGTGAAATTACGTTTCTTGTAAATTATTTTTTGGATAGATTTAATCGTGAACTCAGTGTATCGTAACTTAGCGAGCATTTCTTAACTGAATATCTCGTTCATGTCGTAAATGTACTTGATACATTTTCGAGTCAAAAGAAAAGAAAAGATTTACTCGAAATATCTTCGCATAACCGTTAGATCCATTTTCGTCGCGAATGCCGTCTACTCCAAAATGGATCGAAGGTTTCTCGGATTCGCGTATTAGGCTACGGAAAGGAAGACGCCTCTTTTCCTCGTTCCCGCGCTCTTTTTCTCGCTCGCTCCTCCGAGGCGTTATAACTCACTGCTAATCTAATCCGGTGCCGGCTCGCGTGGCGATGTGGTGGTGGTGGCCCGGTACGTCAGACGATTTATAAAAGTGTACACTCGTGCGAAAATACAATGGGCGCTACCGTACTGCCCCGAAAGGTGGGACAAGGGTGAGAAATATAGAGCGCTGAGGTGAGAGAGCGAAGAAGAGAGAGCTTTCGCGCGCACATACGTACGTAGACCTCCTCCGACATCAGGACGGAGGGCTGTAACTCCCGTATATCCGCAACACATAATCTCAGAAACCGTAGAGAATGAGAGAGAAAGAGATAGAGAGAGAGAGAAAAAGAGAGAGAGAGAGAGAGAAGCAAGGGGTGAGCAGGTGGGTGTGAGCAGGCACCCACTGCTCTCCACCTCCGACACCTCCGGACACCAGTACCCTACCCCTCTCTTCAGCCACGACTCCCATCCACTACCGGCACCTCCAAACCAAGCCACGGAGTTGTAGCTGCTAACTTAGTTTGTGAACTGCAAAATCCTCCGCCACCCACGAGGGCATACAAATAATAATTCTTTGTTTCGCGCGCCACAGAGACGTGTAAATACCGGCGTGGCTCTCTCCGGCTTGTAGAGAGTCTGCCAGACTCGGCGAGAGGAAGCGAGAAAGAAAGAAAGAGGGAAGACGCATGAAAGACTGAGAGAAAGCGGAAGAAGCGTAGTGCGAAGAGGCGAAAAGACTATTCCCGCGGTAACGCCTAAATCGCTCCAACAACTCATCCGCTGAAAGTTGCGACGAGCTTTGAAGATCTACGACGAGAGATGAGGGCTTCACCTCCTTTCGCGTTCTTTCCTAAAGAAACGATTCTCCACTTCTCTATCCGCGCAAGGTTACTTTAGCCATTGTGGACGCTTTTATTCTTTTCTTTGGCTTTTTTTTTTATTATTACACGTCGGATTTGTAAATATGTGAAAATGCATTAAAATTTCATTTGGTTGTAAGATTTTAGATGTAAGTTAACATCATAAAAAATTAATTTTATTTTATTTGTTTTTTTAATATATCTGTACAATAGAGACACATCTTTCGGAAAAAACAAAACAAAGTTGATGTACGATAATGAAATGCTAATAGAATTACAATTAATTCGAAGTAAAATAGGGTATTTGAGTATATATCGCAGAAATAAGACAGACGCAATAAAGATGTAGTGCGAAAGGATATTGACCGCGGAAAAGGCGGAACAAGGTAGAAGTCTAGCGATCGACGTCGAAAGTCCAACGCAGTCGTCCTGGACGGTCTGGCAATAACAGAGTAAACTCCAGGAGCCTGGGAGAAGAACGGAGCCAACCGAGGTAGGAGAAGCAGAGATGGAAGAAAAGAGAGGTGCTGGAAAACGGAGGAGGACAAGGAGAGGGAAAGGTCGAGGTAGGGAGGTAGAAGGAGGCAAGGCGGATCGGTAGACGGAATAGGAGGGAGAGGGACGTGAGCCGAGAAAATTGTGAAAGAACAAGCGAGAGGGAAAGCTCGTGCTCGAGCTCCGCGAAGAAAACGCTTCGGTTTATTTCAGTTCGATTTTTCCAGTGTCGCCGTCGCCCTGACGACAATTCGCAGGCGCGGCACAGAGTCCTCTTCTCTCTCTCTCTCTCTTTCTCTCTCTATTTCACCCTCTTGCTGTCCTACCTCCCACATTCTTTCATCCCTCTCTGTCTCTCTTTCTCTTTCTCTCACTCTCTCCTCTTTCTCTCTCCCCGATAGCTTCTCTACTCCTTCTCTATTTCGCATTCTCACTCTCTCTCCTTCATTCTCTCTGGTCCGACAGAACGAACGAATAGGTTACGCCCAGATGCGCGCATCGAACCCTGGTCAATAGAGTTGTGTCTCCTCTTCGTGCTCGTCTGCCACTCCTCTCTCCGGCGTTCTTCCCGTCTCGCTACGGGCAGTCTGCTCCGACGATGTAGAGTCCGAAAAGGGGTGTAGCATTGCCGCCGTGTGCGGGGGGGTTGCGTATAGGTGCGTTGGTCCATCGATACAGGAAAGGGTGGACCCCTTTGCCAGGATGCCAGACGGGTAGGAGTTTACCGGGGTGCTGCGTGGTGAGCGAGCATCCAAGCGGTTGTAGGACCACCCCCCGCGCGATTGGAAATCTATTCCCACCCTCGAAGTCGAACCTCGACCTATCGGAGGGTTCGGTTCGGCGATATTGAGTCTGCGCTCTCTCCTCTCACCGTACTTTGTTCGTCCCGTGGTTACCCTCACTCTCATCCGTTTTCTCTCTTACTGCTTCATTGCCGTTCTCTATGTCTGATCATTCGGTTTTCCATGTTTACGTTCGTTTCTTTTACCAAGTAAAACTACTTTAATCTGGTTACAATAAGTCAGTACTTTACTGAACTCTTCCACGAATTATTTGTTAAGATGTTTAATTTTATTCGTGACTAATTTGCGTTTTAGTGCATGTCTCGCACACACGTAATTCACAATAATTTCCAGAAAAACACCGATCAGTAATGGACACCTCATCAGTGAATATTTTTCTCGGTCTACCTACGCGATAACGCGATATTGTTACGGCGTTATTACCGCGTGGAATGCGCGTCCTATAATTCGTTCAATCATTTGCGTCGCTTCTTTAAATCTCGTGACGGCTCGTTATTACGGTAAATATAATTATTTCAGCATTGAAAGGAAAAATTATTTTAACACAAGCGCTGGTAAATAATAATCCCGGTGTCGGTGCCGATTAATATCTCGCGTCGTTAAAATGGACTGTAACGCGGGTTTGTATATCACGACGTGGACCTGTCGTTAAGTGCGTTTATGTCTCTTTAGTGGCGCTTGCGTGAAATATTTTTGGTCGATGTTGTTGCACGCGCACACGCAACCGGACTTGTGCACGTACACGCCGCGCTCGCCATATTCGACGAGCTAACACTCCCGGGACTGGCCATACCTCATTGCACCGGACAGTGGTCAGATATTTTCACAATAGGTTCCGCGCCGGTGCTTTCATTGCAGGAAACTTCGCGGCTTGCTGGGGTGTTAAATGGCGGAGCGCCATTGAATACGCTTTCACAATACGGTCACTACGCAGTATCGTAACACGTTTCTACCTTCGACCGGCGTCCACCGCAGAAGTGTACGCGATATTCTCGATTCGTTGCCGGTATTGAAATTCACCTGACATCGCAAGGAAATCAACATTTCACTTTTTATAGCCGTTTTAAAACTTAAGTCTCGCACGTTTGCGTTTCTCGGTTTGCGAAAAAAAAAAAAAAAAGAACGAGACCCTGAAAATTTTTATATTCATTCACATAAATCATGTTAAACGTTGCCCTGGTCAATCAACACGTTGTGCATGTGATATATGATACGCGAAAGACGACGATAAAAAACGAGATAAATACTGATGCTTAATAATTTACTTAGATTTTATCCTCCTTTGCTCTGGTGATTATTAAA
Source organism: Pseudomyrmex cubaensis (assembly GCA_014825685.1). Lineage (NCBI taxonomy): Eukaryota > Metazoa > Arthropoda > Insecta > Hymenoptera > Formicidae > Pseudomyrmex > Pseudomyrmex cubaensis. The sequence continues at coordinate 57,732 of QVOA01020978.1, forward strand.
TTACAAAGTCGACAAGTAGATTTTACTTTACATCGTTAGTGCGAACTGTAAACACACACACACACACAAAATACATCGGTTTATACTCCATTAGAAAGAGTACTTAAAAGTATAATTTACTGTATCTTTTTATCTACAGGAGATTCTGTCGAGAAGTTTTACCAAGGAATTATAAGAGAAAGTAGTCTAGAAGTGCGCAAGACAAGGAGAGTAGAATTGAGGTTGAAAAGCAGGCAAATTGCAAAGATAATGTTGCACGCCTTTGAGTGGATAGTGACTAAGAGTAGACGGTTCATATTATTTTACAGTTGTAACATATTAACGTGTTCTTTGAAATTATAAAGTACATTCTTATGTCTTTCTTTTTTTTTGTTCACTTATATATCATGTACACGCGTCAAAGTACAGCTTTCAAAGAGATAGCATTTAATATATAGACGATTACGCATGTGTGTATGATGACCATACAACACATTTTAACAATAAGCTTTATTTTAAACTTAATAGAATCGACTTTCTTCAACATTTTACAATTTTTAGCATCTTAGTTTTTCCATCGGTTTTAATTTATTGTCAGATTGATGTGATAATCTCAAGATGGGAAAAAGCTGTAGAGAGCGAAATCCTTATCTGAAATGAAGAAAAACGTCGTTCCGTCTACCGGCCATTTCTTCGACAATGCGTTCGCACCCAGCCGAACGAGCAGGCAGCAACGCACGGCGCCGATAAAAAAGAAGAGAGTCTTTCCTCTCTGTCTCTTCCTCTCTATTCCGTTACCTTCCTCTATCACAAGCGGAACCCGTTGGGGGCGGTGGCGGTATGTCGAGGACCGTCGAAGGGGTGGCCAGGCGAGGTGGGTGGCGAGCGAGCAGGGTACGGCAGGGTGGAAGGCGGTTGTGCGAGAGGGCGCGCACCGGAGGGTGGGACAAGAGAGGGTATAGAAGCTATCGACGTTTTTACGTAACAAATCAGTCGTAACTGCCGCGCCGGTGCTGCGACCGTGCGCGGTGAACGACCAATGGGAGAGCCAGCCGATATTCGATACCCGATCACATCATAGGTTCCTGCCCGCCGCTTGAAACGCCGAGGTAGTCCAATAGCCAGATGGGAAAAAGCGTTGCGAGGAAGAGAGAGATAGAAATTGAGTGAGGAAGAGTAGGGAGTGACGCTGAGAGGATCAAAGTGGGAGAGCGAACGAGAACACGAGAGGGAGAAAAAGGAAGAGTGAGGAAGAGGGTGCGCGCATCTACGCCAATGTCGCGGCGATGCGCGCGGGGGTGAAAAGCGCTCCGGTGCTACCGTAGGGTTGGGTTGCGATTGCACCCCGACCAGCCAACCTCGTGGCAGGCAATTCGTTGTGTTCGCCATTTTTTCTTCTTTCCTTTCTCGTTCATTTTCTTTTTTCCTTCGCTGCTCTCCTGCACAACCCCGAAAACGCGGGGTATCAACGCAGACGGTCGACTGACTTATTGTTTCGCGAGACTGGAGATTAATCTCCTCGACAGAAAGCGGTTGCATATATCTCGTAAGATGTATTAAACCTTGATAATTTCTAGTTTTTCACATGCTCGAAAGCGTGCGTAATTGTTACGGAATTATGACAATTTTACATATGTTTTGACATTCTCTTACTTTATCGACGTAATGCGTTCTAAGATATGTGCTGTATTTCTCTATTTATTTATATCTCTCTCTCTCTCTTTCTCTCTCTCTCTTTTCCTGATACCTTTGTATGTAAAGAGAAGTGTTATTTATAATTCATTCTAGCAGACGAAATTCTAAACGCCTGCAGCCGGTGAGCGCGTCGTATACAAAGCGAAGGAAACTCGATCCTAATATCGTCAGTGATTCTGGATACGAGAGAGGATGATAGCATAGAGTTCGCGACGTACGCGCGAGGGAGAAAGGAACGGACGGTTCTCCGAGTCCATAGAGGTTACGGAGGACGCAACGCGCGCGCGAGGGGTAGATGATGTGCAGAGGGCGGAGGATAGGGGTAGTTGGTGGAAGTAAAGGCGCGAGTGTAGAAGGAGCGTTTTAATCTACGGTCACGCGGAGAAGCGAGACGCTCGGCTCGGGTCCTCACTCTCGCGCCCGGATTATAATCAACCCTTTTATCCTAGGCTTTCCATGTCGCTAATTTCCATAATTACACAGACGCTAAAATCACAATATCCTCTGCCGGCAGAAAGGAGTAACCTACGTGAGCTTCTTCCTCCTCTACCTCCCGTGAACGCCGGCAGCGTCACACGAGGAGAATGGTGGTTCCATGCAGGGAGAGAGGAAAACAGGATGAGAGAGGAAGAGTGGCGCGGCGTAAGGGACGGAAGAGAAAGAGAAAAATAGGAGAACAGAGAGAAAGAGAACGGATGGGTGAAAGGTACAGCTAGGGGGAGGAGAGAGGCGGTGGGTGGAAGCGGCTCGCTAGAGATAAAAGTACTCTTTAGCTAGGATGGCGCTCGCTCGTATGTTTATGCACTCGTATCCGCGTGGCCGGGCATGGAAGTGCCTGGATAACCAGCCAAGTGACAAGCCGGCAGGTCTCCGGCTGGCAGGTCCCTGCCAGAGCGCGAGCATGCCTCTCGACTCGAATTTTGAAAGCCAGCCAACTCGGGAAAGTGGGTTTAAAAGTCTCTCGATAAGTGGCGACGGACTATGCGCCGACGGAGAAGGTTGCACCGCTCGTAGCTACCAGTTACTATTCGTATTCCCGTTGAATGCGGGGACACGACGACAACTATTAGTACGCGCCATTCTCTCAATTTTGGACGTGCTGATTTTCTCCGCGACGAGATGTTGCCGAGTTCTGAGCTACAACCGCGCGCGTTGTCTCGACGTTTGCGTCGCGATTGCTATCAAACTTGTCGCACTTGGCGACTATCATCTATTTCGACGTGATAATAGCTTTCAAGATCTCGCGGATAATGAAAGAAGCGCGAAAAGACGCAAAAGAAGACCTCCTTTGATGACGATGTGCAAACCTTTTAAACCGGTGATCCTTGAACCGTTTGTTGGGCAATGCTACTTGGTCACTTAAATCTCTATGTTCCAGCGCGGAAGAACTCGCCGAGTGACTGGAGTTGACTTTTCTCACTTTAACCTCGCGATGCGATGCTTGGCTTCAGGAGGAGGTGGAGGAGGAGGGTTGCTGGGGCTGTATCGAGCGGCCCTCCTACATACATCTATCTCCTCCGACTCACTCTCCTCCTTCCCTCTCCCGGTATTTCTCTCGCCCGCCCGCTCCATCCTCTTTCCCTCTTTTCCCTCCGACATTCGTGGCCTTCCACCCCTTCCGCCCCTTTCCAACCTTCTCTGCCTCTTCCACCTTCTCCTCCTCCACCTCCTTCTACAGCTTTGCCACCCTCTCTCTTTTCCCCCCCGCGCAACCTCTCGCCCATCCTTCGCGACTCACCTACCTAAACCCCCCTTTCCTCAGTCTCCTCTCACTCTGATCCTTTTCTCAACCCCGACACCCTTCCGCCCTCTTTCTCGTCGCCTTCGTCTCGCGCCGTCTCACTTCCTCCCTCTTACTCTAGGCCTTTACCTCGAAATGTTCCCGCCGACAAACAAACCGCAGACACTTCGCAGTTTTACGCAATCGTAAGTTTCTTCATTTGTTTGTTCATTCAACGTTGATTCAAATATTGTTGTGCGCGCGTGACGATGAAGATGCAACAACGGAAAGTCTCCGTCACGATAAATAATAGATAATGAAAACCGAATGCACGTAAGAAAGTAAGATGTACCAAGTAAGAAACTTGAAACAAAATATGTTTAAGCGCATATTTATTTCTCATTATTTTCTCAGTATCAAATTGCACTTCCACGTATTAAAAAAAAAACAGAAGAGAACGCATGCGAGGAGAATCTTCTATACCAAGAAACATAAAAAGATGCGTCAGAAATATCGAGCCAGTAGACGAAAGGTGAGAGCTGGAATTGTTTTCTCCTGATGCAAGCGAGAAGCGAGCAATGCAGGCGAGCAGCGACACTCTACAACTTTATGCACTTTCCTTTACTACTCGACGGAGAGCTAGGTGAATGAGCGAGCGAAGTGGAGGGGGTTAGTCGACGCCAAAATTGCTTCCAGTGTCGAGTTGCTCGAGGAAACTTTGGATTTTGGACGAGAGGTGGGTGAGGAAAGGTGAAAGCCAAGAGAAGGCGCCGGAGTACAAGGTCACGCGTTGAGTCAGATTATTAACTTTTCCCCCTAGGAGATTCTAAACGAATCTATGTATCTCGCGAAGATGAACCTACCGTCCTTGTAAAAAAAACCTTCACAGAACAGATATTCATAAAAACAACAGTCAAATAATGAAAAATTTAATTAAAGACTTAAAAAAAAACACAGTATTCCTCTGTGCCAATATATATCAACATATCTTGTTGAATTTATATATGAATAACTCTTTCAGGATTGAAGTTAATCTTGCATTGTGATTTGAGTCGATCAAAGTGATTAAAAAACTGTTAGTTTGTTTCTCGAAGTCTTGTAAATCTATATCTGTACATACGCGTTAATCGCTTTGTATTCGTACTTATGTGTATAGGGAACGTCTTGGAAGTATGATACGGGAGTCAGAGCAGAGCTCTGTCGTGTGGATGGGGCGTCGAACGGTGAGAGGGTCGCGGATGAGGAGAGGATCGCGGCGGGAGAGAGAAATCTGGAGGAGTGGAAAGGTGAGGGGCGAGGTGGGACGGAGGAGAAAGAGAGAGAGAGAGAGAAGTAGGAGAGCAGTATCTTGGAGACTTCGCACTGTATCTTGAAATGAGTTTTGTTGGATCAATAAGTTCCACTATAAGAACACTCTCGCTCTGTCCCGGGGTGTATCGGGGTGTTGGTTCTATCCGTGTTTATCTGTGTCTGCAAATAGATACACGTCGTACATGGGTTCACCCCTCCCCCTACCTACCCTTTTCTCTTCACTTCTCTCTCTTCTGTCTCTCACCCTCCCGCCTCCCAGCTCCCCTATCTATGTATCCGCCGCCGCGCCACTCAACTATGTACGAATAGGATAGTCGCTACAAGCATTTCGAGATGAGTCGAACTCAATCTCGCGGCAGACACACACCGCGCCGGAGTCTTATCCAGAAACGAATCTACCGTCTTTCGGTAATCACGTGAATATGGATACGCGAGTTTGTAATTAACGGCACCCGTCATTGCTCGAGACAGACGACACGATCCGCGGAGCGAGGGAACGAAACGGTCCCGAAATTTGGGTTACGACAAGTTGAAGGGCAATTAATCCTGCCGATCAAACGGCAAAACGGTGTTTCCGATGCAATTTTTAAATGTCACGTAAATTTGATGACACTGAGACAACGCGTGATTGGGAGAGCGTTGAAAGCTACGGACCACCGTCGAAAATCTTTTTGTTTTTTTTTTTTTTTTGTCAAGTGTGATCGGCTCCGTGTCTATATACGATTGAAATTCCGTAGACGCAACAATCCCGTAGTCATGTTTCAATATACGAGATTCTCTTCTAAAAGCAGCAATGAGACAAAATTTTTCGACTTTGAAAACGCGAATCGCAATTGCAATTATTTATTCTTGCCACAGTCCTTTTTAGAAATTATTGACATCAAATAATCTTTGCGCATATTTTTTTCTTGTCATTTAAGAGAAAAGCGAGATAGAAAATATCTTTGTTTATAGAAATAATTTCAATGGTAGAGAACTAGGTACGTAATGCAGGATACAGAGGTCTCGATGCAAAGCATTACGTTTTATTTCGAAGAAATCACAGTTTTGGAGTCTGCCTGTACCAATTTCAGAGTGGCATACCGGTAGTTATGTACCAATAGAATACAATCTATACTCAGCGTCGGAGCGTCGCTTACATAAGACCACTTCTCTCTCTCTTTCTCTCTCTCTCTCTCTCTTTCACTTTAGACAGAATAAGCAAATACACATTGTATACGCATTCACGTATACACTGCAACCCAACCAGGCAGCGCAGCCAACCAAACGGGTGGGCTGCAGTGTCGCAGTGGAACTCGTAGATAGGGGAAACAATTGCTATCGGCCCGTAACAAATGCGCGGCAACCTGCGTTTACACTACAGCTACGCCATCGGAACCACCCTTTCTTCCACCTACGCCCGTTCACTTCCCCCTCGCTCTTGTCCTCTCCCGATCCTTCCACGAGACGACTACGGCGATCATTATATTTCCTGATTAAAATAACACTAATGCTCCCGGGTTTTGCGATTCGAGCCGAGATCCGCTACCGTCTCGGTCGGTCCTTTTCGCGTTCCTATTTTCCTCGTGCCCATGATTCCTTCTCACTACCAGCCCTCCGTTCGTTCAGTATTTGCACAACGACGCTTCGAGTCGAGCGATTCTTGGCTTGGTGCCTGCGTCTTGACTTACGGAGCTCGTAAGAACCTCGTAAGTTAGACGTTTGAATTCGAGCGTGATTGACTCCGCGACAGGAACAAATAATCTAAATGAATATACATAATCAATTTCTATGTTGAAAACGTGGATAGATGTAAGAACAGTCTTTAGTCGAAAAACTATTAAATTTTGTTTCTTAAAAAAACGTAAAAAGAATTTAATTGTTCTAAAAAATAATAATAATAAATAAAAAACAAAATAAATAAAATAAAAATGTCACATAATTTTAGATCAATTGATAATTGGTACATAAAACTGTGCAAGCGGTGCAATATGATCTTCAAATGAGATCTTGAAATTTGATTAAAGCAAGTTCTGTCGCGTCTTATTTCACTGTGCAAAATATGTGATGGAGCCAAGTTCGTTCCGGCTGATTTAGAGTCCATCCCGTGTGTTGAACCTTCAACAATAAACCTGATCGCGGAGTTGCGACGCAAACTCGTATCCTGCTCGTTTCCTGCGCAAATATCTAAATCTTGGAGCCCTTCCGCCGCGAGGAGAGTCCTTCTTTGTGCGAACAATCTCCAGCGATAATCAGAGTCCTCTTGTGTCTCCCGTGCGTGGAGCGGCGGTACCGTTTTATGACGAGGACCGGTAAATCATCTCGGGGCCCTCTCGTGGAAATGTCTCAAGAACGTCATAGGATTCGGTACGCCCGTTTCAGCGGCAAGAATTCCTCTTCCTCCGCATTGCGCACACACTTCTTCTCCACCGATCTGCATCCGATAACGAGCTTAACTCGGCTCGAGTATGTGACTGACCGTGCGGAGATGCATCACCGCGTGCTGTTTTTATCTCCGGCATGAAGCAGATTTACAGACGACGACGTATACGCTGTTCCTGGTAGTGTCTCTATTGGAGATCTAAACATATTCCGCTGTTAAATTACAGCAATGAGACACGTAAGAAAACATCTTCAGACGTGTTTGCAACAATTTGATTTTTTTTTTTTTCAATATTTTTTGCTCGAGCATATTCTCCATATTCGTTGATAAATCGAGAGATCCATTCGGTATTTCAAATGGTACTCGTTGCGAAGATTTGTCTTAGAGCGTGTGATACGCAATCGAATTTACGTGCCTCGCGGCGACATTAAAGTCGGTCTTAACAGCTTGCGCGTAAATTTCTGACGCGGCGCATCGCGATGCAACGTACGCGCGCACGTACGAGAAAATGTATGTGTGTGTGTGTGTGTGTGTACGTGCGCGCGAGCAAATCTAAAAAGCGAAGCAATGTCCGAGATACCGCGCAAGGAGGAATACATGGCCACCAACACTCGTGCACATTGCGGTCGCTTACCGGTGCGCGTATATACGGCTCATGTGCGTAATTAGAAGCTGCCGCGAACAATGAGGAGTATAACTTTTATTTCGCTTATCCGCGACGCTGATCTACCCCACCTTCTTCGTATACGCTTCTGGATTCACCACGACCGCTTGGGTACGAGGTTCAGGGGCGAACACAACCGGCGACGACGGCGACCGCGGTACGCAGGAAACTGTTTAACTGATTGTCGCTTCGAGGTAAACTTCGCAGTCACTTTTCCGCACGCTATAGGTACTTCCCGCTTGAGTTACTTACCTATGTCACGGACGGAAGCGACATCGGTCGCAAGAGTTACAACAGAGTAATATATATTCTCTCTCTCTCTCTCTCTCTCTCTTTCCAAAATGCACATATGTACGATCTAAGTCATTGCACTTATATATACATATAAGCTGTAAAAACTTTATGTATTATTTTTGCATTACTTTTATAATCTTATTGCACAAAAAGTTTTTATTTTATTTTTACATCAAGATTTTACAATTCTACATTTTTATAAAGATAAATCAAAACTGCTTTTCGATATGTCTTATTTAAATCTGTGATATGTTACTAGATTGCTACGCATTACAACCGTGGTTGTCAGCAATTACGTGCGTTTTTCCGTGAAGGTAAGAGTGAGGGTGGAAAGACAAAACGCGAGCATACCGATTATCCATCCGCCACGTAGCCTCGTATCAAGAAGTAGAGATGCGTGTTCGTACGGCGCAGTGTGCACGAGAGCGAATTAACAAGGTTAAACACCTCAGCCGAGTTAACGGGAACATTAACACTCCACGACGATTACGATTAGAGACGTCTCGAGCGAGGTACGAGGGGCTTTGACGCCGCAGGGACGGCAGAGGGGATGAAAGGCGTTAGGAGCGCCGAGGGGGATGGCAGAGTATCAGAGGGAGATTCTTGTCGGCAGAAAAGACCAAAAGTAGGAGATTCAAGGTGGTAAAGGTGGACTTTAACTTCGAAGCCGTATTAAAAGTTTCTCGTGCCAACGGATCCTTACTCTGGTCTCGCGCTTATGAAGTAACCCTCTTGCGCATTGTTGTCGCAACAGCATTGACTCTCTCCGAAAGTAATACATATAATATTCCACGACAAGCAAAACTGCATCCATTTGTTTCTGTATTTATGGAAGTATCATGTTTTCAAAAACTGGCGCATAACTTCCTTTCCCCGGCGAACATATAGCAAACTGCTTACAAGCCTCGTGTAAAAAAGCCATAAAAGTCGATGGTGCAACAAACAGAGGAGGGAGATCGCGATATTTGGTGCCAAGGGTCAATCAACGGAACGACAATTTCTCGAGCTATTTTCACGCTCCCGACGGAGCGGCCGGTCGTAGGAATATATCGATAGAACGCGCATTATCATATTATGGAACTCTCCATACAGTTTTAGCCGACCTCCCTTCCTTAATTTAAATTCTATTACACCCGATCTCTATTCCCTCTTTCCTATGAATATTCAAAATGGGCGAGACTCACCCCCGACTCACTTCGCCCACCACCTCCTACCATCTATCGGGTATCCAAAGAATTAAATTAATATACCGGGCGAAACACAGCCCTCGCCACCTCCCTCCCGCGCGCTTTCCTTCTCTTATCATCTCGTCTACGTCGCACCAGCTCGTGCGGAGGAGCTAACCGAGAGACACGAGATCGGGTGGATCGCGTCCCCTTAGAAAAGCTTGTCTCGACGGCCATTAACGTCGTTTTCACGTCGAAATGGGATAATTAGCTCGGAAAATCAAAGTTCGATCGATCAAACGAGATTTCCGCAAAGAAAGACTTTGGCTTGCTTTTTATTCAACATAATATAAATGATTTCTCTCGCTTATTTCTCTTGCGGAACATCTCATTTGTTGAACTTTTATAGAGATGTATCGGATTGGGAACGAAGTCGTCGTCTATCGTTCGAGATAAAGTGTACATTGGCACGCATAATTAATTCTAAAATCTTCCCATGGCGATGAGTCTACCGATAAATACTCGCGCGGAGAGAAATGATGAGTAGACAACAGCGTAAATCATTGGTACGCGCATCTATTAAAATAGCACATATACGATTATTATCTCGCTAGCAAGAGTGCGTTCCGTTAGTGGTAATTATTACTGCTACCCATTACAATCTTACAATGTTGCTTCATCATGAGCATTATATTTTATAGCACGCTCGGTTGATTCGCCATAATTATTATTCGTCTACGGAAAAAGCTTGCGTGTTTCCACGCAGATCCCAAGATCTCGCGCTCACAGATAAGACACACAGTTTTCAACTCTAAACAACTCTATGGTGCAATCAATCAAGCTTTCTCCGTTTGTCGTTAACGTATACGTTGGAAAATATTTACTCCATATATATTTGAAGGTTTTTTATTAATCGCTTTTTATAATTATTGTTATTATATTCAGTGTTCTCTTGGCAATTTTTTTTTCGTATAATAGAATTTAGCCTAATTTACATTTTAAAAGAGAAATTATCGTATAGTGTGTAGCGTGAACTATCGATGAGTTTCATCTTGAATACATTTTACGCTGTTGCGCCATTATACATACACAAGAGTGACAGAAGTGCAACGAATCAGGTGTTTTTTTTTTTTTTTTTTTTTGTTTATAATGTGTTTGATTAAGTTTGATTAAGTTGGAAACGCGATTTAACAACCGGATAGCACGATCGAGCTAAGTAGACCATATCCCTAAGCGGTTTGTATACGTACTTCACACAACCAGACAGGGAATGCTATTTAATGGAGACTCGCTTATTATGTAGTAAATATAGAAACGTAATTATTGATAAGCGTTAATGAGCGTTCCCGTGCACATGGAGTGCACATCCTTCGGAATCATGCACCCGCGCTTGCTCACGCACAACGGCGAGGAGAGAAGGCACTCATGCGCGCATTGTTCTCCATACGCGCGCGTGTGAGTTCTCTCCCTCTCTTGTTTTTCCCCACTATCTCTCTTCGCATTATAAATATATGTGTGCATGTGTCCGTACAGGAAAGATTGGGATATCGACTTTGTGTATTTTGCGCGGATGTTCTTCGTAGTTGGATAGGGGTCGGAAAACTCAGTAAGATCACCGATAAATATAGCACGTCGAATGAGCACCATGTCCGCCGGTTAGATCTTGCGATCTTGATCGTGGCACGTCGTGCAAGACGCGCGGCGGTTGCTTCGTTTTCTTATTTTCCTGCTGCCTTTTTCCTCGCATTTGTGCGGATCTCTTCCTTTTTCCCTCTACTTCGCGCCGCATAAGTGTGTGTGCGTGTGTAAGTTTGTGGGTGGCTGATGGTGTGCGTATATATGCCCACCGCAGTGGAACTCTCGCGGGATAATTTGCGAGGGATGATGTTTCGCGTGTGAGTCGACTCGAAGTCCAATCTACTGAGGATCTACTTGAAATCTCGGACGATGATTCGTCCAGGCGCGATATTGTAAATGTTTGGCGCAAGAAGCATATAACAGCGCGCTCGCGCACGCGACACACACTTGTTCTCTTTTCAGTATTTTAACACACGCACACACACACACACATAAATATATATTAATTCTCTCTTCATAAACTGATTCTAATTATTACAAAATTCAAGTAAACTATACATACACCAACAAAACGTTTTATATGCAATAACAGTAAAAAATAATAAATGTGTTAAAGAATAAAATTTATAAACGATTTTCTATTAAGTAGTAATATAATATAAATACTACATTTTGTACATTTTGTGAATAAATGTACAACGTTTTTCTTATTTGATATTAAAATTTAATTAGCAAATTTCATGTCTCCTGGAAATTAAAAATTGTTAAATATTTCAATCTTCCCGTATGAATTAGAGTATACTTATTTTGCAATATATTTGACAAAACCTTTTTATATTTCTTCCCAAAATAATTTCAGAGTCGCTGGCACCTTTTAATCAATGTTCTTAATGTAATTTGGTCTGTCACGTTATTTCTCATTAATCATCCAATTTCATATTCAAGCTCATCTCAAAGATTCGATTAAAAGTGACGTGAATATCAGTGACAGTCATATCAGACGAGAATCTTTGTGCTTTTGGAACGTAATCAATCCCGAGACTTACTTGTGATCTTACCGCAATTGGAAAATACAATAACGAACGAAATAATTATATTTTAAGTCAATGCTCCCGATCATATTCAGAGTTCAATGTAATCTTTAATTTTGTATATTTGAGCGGTAATATTTCATGTTGCTCAACATGTGACTTAAACCGTAACATGCCACTTCAAACACTTTTTATTTTTTTAAAACAATGTACTTATATATATATGCATATAATTCAGTTATATGTCTAACAAAGCTATTTAACACGGAAAATGGCGAACAGTAATATATAAGTTAGGAGAATCCTTGGTAATCTAAATTGGTGTGAATCTAACGGGTCATTCTGTCAGCATGACGAAAAAAAAGAGAGAAGTCAGAAGGTAGATTCGTGGTACCGATAGCACGCGTCTGTCCCAGGACGAAGCCGGCCTACAGGAATCTGAAAACACGCGCCGGCAGGTCCGTAACAAGATCCCGTTAAGACACTTGGTCTGTTGGTCCCGAGAGAGCGCAATCTTCGAAATCAAACGAAGACATAGATCATTCTAAAAATAGCGTTTCCACCACCGAAGCTTCTTCACCATCGCCACCGCCTCCATCGCTCTGCTGCCGCTTTCACCTTCTTCATTCTTCTCCATGGGTACAGTCAGGGTAGGTAATACAAAGCGTCAGGACGATAAGGCATTCGCATAACTCCTTTTGAATTATTTGAGTTATTTCACTATTAGATATGGTATGCGACCCTTGCAAGTCGCGACGACGACGCCGAAGCAAACACGTGAGACGCGATGTTCTCGTCTCTCATCATGTCTTCGTGGGTTTAGCATGTTCTTAAACACGTAATATGTTCTAATTTTTTCAGAAAGAAAGAGAGAAAGAGAAAGAAAGAAAAAGAGATAAATATTCTCTTGTTATTAATGTGTTCTTGGTGTTGATAAAAATAGAACAACATTAAGAGATATTGCAATAGTCCTACAAAGATTCAATATCTATGTTATTAACTTTTTTTGTATTACCGATGATAGTAATATCATCGATATTAATTTTAGTAGATATTAGTAAATATTATAGTGATATGAAATTTTCAAAAATCAAAAGCCATCATTTATTAATTTCTAAGTCTGACGCACAATTTTTTTGGTCCAAACTAAAACCAAGCACAAATTTTTGTTTGACATTTCTGACTATTGTTTGAATCGCGGAGCTGGTGTCAGGCGCCGGGAAAATGCGTAGCAGGCGTCGTCCAGCTGATAATTGTAAGTGAGCGCTCAGCTCGACCGACGCACGAGGTGTGACGACGGCGCGTCTCGACGATTATCACGTCCGTCACGATTATGCGAACCGTCACGTCCCGACGCCGACGACGACGAAGACCACGACAACGACAACGACGACGACGCCGAGGGGAAACCGAGCGGCCCTGTGTATGTCGCGTTGTCGTCCTCGGTCATCATACACGGGCACGCATGGCGGATTCTTGATTTTTATAACTGTTTTTCATAAGCAACCGCTCTTTCCGGCCTCTATAAATTACGTTCTTCTCCGCGCGAAGGCGCGAACGATGACTTTCCAGCATCTAAAGCAGCAATTATTTTTACGGACAACTCCGTTCCTATTTTTTATAGCGTTACAATCACGTTATTAAAATGTGTAAAATATTTAAAATCGGTAAAACGTGTTTTTTGCAATATTTCTTTGTGTTTCTCAGCTCGAAGATATAAAAAGAACTTGAATTTTCCCTTTTATTTTAATATATAGAACTTTATGGATAATATATTACTATTTTAAAAAGAAAAATGTTAAACATAACCATGTTATAAGATATATCCAAAATATCTTTTTCTGCAGAAATTTCGTTTTTCTTTTACTTCGCGCTTTTCTATTTTGTTCTGTTTCTTGGGAAAAGACAACTTTTGTGTTTGGCTGTCTTGTTAAAAAAAAAGTTCAACGTCGCGCATTCTCTCTCTCTCTCTCTTCCTCTCTCTCTTCTTCTTTTTCTCTCTTTGTTTCCCGTTTCCTCTCGGTCTCAGAGGCGTCTTCGTTTGTTGCTCGCGTGTCCTCGTCGCTCACTCCTTTAATCGAGGCGACAGTGCTCAGCCGGGACATTAGCCGCTCACCGCCATGAAACTTTGTTCGACCGTATTAACTATGGCCGCACGATTGTTCACACCGCGTTGAGACGGTCGCGCGATGATTTCACCGGAAACCTGCGACGCGGTGCGTAAACAACGTGGTAATGTCGACCGATAGTCGGCGCCGGACTATCGTAGATGGATATCAAAATGGTCGACACGCATATGAAAACGCACGAATACTTTTTTATAAATAAATGTGCGACTTAATATTCCCATACAATATCTGTGTCTCTTATTTTTGAAGTTATATTTAATGTATCCTACAATCTTTTTTATGATGCTTTTAGAAGAAACCAGATAAAACAAATATATTTTTTATAGGTACGGTTTTATATAACTAAAATAATTTCTATTATAGGTATATATTAACTGAATAATTATATTCTGCATTCAGTCAGATCAATTATTTATGCAAAATAAATCTTTTGTTGTTGTTTTGTACAAATAATTGATCTGGCTGGATGTAGAACATAATCATTCATTATTTTTAGTTAATGTATATCTATAATAGAAATCGTTTTGGTTATATAAAACTGTAACTGTTTTCAAGCTTTCAAACGCAAAGTCTATATTTACTGTGAAGAATGCTAAAAATTGATGTTTAACGGAGGATCAGTAAAACTCCATAAATTTGATGCAATGCATATTTGCGGAAAGTGCTATTGAAAGCTCATCTCTAAAAAAGAACAAGTGACTAAAATCCAATTATCCTACTTTTATTTCGACTTCAAATGCGACATCTAAAAATGCAACAAGTCGTGAATAATAATAATTCTCTCACGCGATCGTATGAAAATATATTTAATAATTTAATCTGATTTTCTATTTGTCGCGCGCGTCGTGAGAAGGGGCATTGCGCGCATATGCATGTGAGCGCATCTTTTTCCTTTTATCCCGCGAACCCTCGACGAGCATTAAGCGCGATTACCGCTCGGTTATTATTATTCCGGCAGGTTAAAAGCGTCGGGTGTCGCTACGGCGTCATGACTGTCTTGGAAGTCGTTACCCGGCTTTTCGCCGAGAAAAGTCGCTCGTAGATCGCATGTCTAAGCTCGGGCTCGTGTCGGCCCGTCGTTACAACATATTATAGAAACATAATGTGACCAAAGGGGTGCAACGGGGGCGTCGTGCAGATGTAGGGGGCGGATACAAGACCGGGCGCGGTCACAGCTTCTAGATTTCAGTGGCTTTTGTGAGTTTGGCTTCTGTTTATCTGTCACATGGCACGGTGGTACCTTTTAACTCACATTCCAAGTCGTCCTGCTCTCACACGCATGCATTAATAATAATATTCGCGTCGCCGTGTCGTGTGTCTAGGCCAGGGGCACCGACCGAGAACAAGAACTTCACATGTCGTCTAGACGAAAGAAGACGAAGAATGTAATCTCGTGAGATCTCGTTATTTTTAAACGCACTCACCGCAATTTTAGTAAGACAATTTTAATTTACAAGTTAAACATTTACAAATTAATTCGGAATAAATTTTTTTTAACTCACTTGCTATATCAGTATCTCTCTTAAAAACGACTCTCGATGTAGAAATACGCAAAATAATAAAATGAGAAGTTTCTTTCCAAGTGTGCGTATCCATATGATGTATGATAAAAATGTAGCTGTTTCTTTTGTGAAATAAGTCAAAATCGTACTTTGACGAAGGATATATTTGGCGAAAATCACCTTTTAAAGCACGCGCGCGGCTGTACACAAGCTCGCCATTTCGTCGAGCGTATATTAAAACGGAAGTCCTCGCACTCGGCCGTCCGCTCATTGAACATGGCGACGCAGCGATGGCTGTTCAATGGCTCGTGGAGAAGTGCCGCGCATCCGGTGAAATTCCAGTGGCATTCTGTATCACGATTTCTCGCGGAGAGAAACGTGCATCTCTCCTGGATTTTCCCATCCCTTTTCCCACCGTTTTCGTCTATTCGTCCTGTTTTCAGTCGCTAAGCGCGGAGATTTGATTTGTCGGCGTCGCTTTCGTGGTTTTGAGCTACGATAATGGCGCCTTCCCAGGTTTACACCGAGGTCCGTCGTCTCTTCGAGTTAAGCGGCGAACATCCGTCCGACAATACACAAGGATGTGTTATGCTCGAGTTCATTTCGCGCTGCGATTCCTGGCCAGACGTTTCAAGAAAGAGAAGTCCTTTCTCTTCCTAAGTCACTCACTTACGGAAAGCAACTGCTTCAATTGAAGTCTATGCGCGCGGTAAAATTGCAACGGAATGAGAGAAGAGACGGGAAGAAAATTCTTCCACCTGGAAGGATTACAAACATCTTATCGTTGCGAGATTCTTTGAAAATTAAGACAGATGCGTTTATTAAATTGTGTTATCTTATATTAAGGAAATAGTTTATGTATTAATGTGTGTTTGTGCTAAATAAGACACAACGATATTTTCGAAGATCACGTAAACATATAAAAATAATAATCAGAGCGCGAATCATCAGTCCATTGCTTACTTGTACTCGTGTTCTACGACGTCGTACATAGTCATCGTAGCTACGACTCGGTTGGCTACGTGTCCGTCTTATTACAGAATCCCTACTTTTACGCGTGCGGGCCACAAGTTCTTGCTAACGAGGATCGTGAAAGGGAGTAATGACACGGCCGGACGCGGTTGAGAGGCGTCGGACTATGAGAGAATAAATTTGCTTACCGGTTTCACGAACCGTCACTGCCGCTACCATTGCCCGGTCGAATTGTCATCGTCGAGGTGTCTTTCTCGAAACCACCGCGAAGTTCTCACGAATCTGTTTCTGCGGATCCGGCAGTTAATTATTTTCATGTTCACCTGCGAGGGCTGAGTCGTGGTGTTCGTTCTCGCGTGTCTCGTCTTGCTTAATGTATTACGATTTACGAGGTGTATCTATTTGCTCTCTCGTAATAAAGGAAACACTGGACTCGAAAGACAAAAGGTGAAAGACACAAATAGAAAAGAAAACGTTTTACTCTTTAGATGTTTTATCTGCTTTAGTTTAGCAAGACGTTTTTTTTTTTTTTTAAATTTTGTAATATTACATAATGCAATTATTTGATATTATAATTTATGTAACACCCTAATTTATATATGCACTGATATATATATGATGACTATTATTCATTATCTTAAATTTTATTAGTCAATATTTTTATTTTTAGTGACCTTAACCATGTAAGATAATAGCGCTGACATGCGGAAGAAAGGATGGATTATGTGTATCAAACATGAACACAGAGAGATATATATATACGTATAAGCACACGGGCGCCATAGCTGTAGCTGCCAAGTGTGTAATAAGATATCCGCGGATACTCGAAGTCCTCAATTGGCTAATTTACCGGCAGTTAGCGGCTATCCAACCGCTTAGGTCATCCCAACGTGGCGGGGCATTCGGCCTGAATAATTTATAACTGCCTGTTTACGAGAATTGAGAATAATGAATTTCAACGGCTCACACTCCGACGCATCATTGACGGACTACATTTGGTCAACGGGTCGACTCGGATGTTCGTTATTAAATGATACGATGACGCGATGACATTCGCGAATAACATCCTTTCCGAAGCGTTCTCGGTGGTAATAATAGCGCGTAACGCGTGGTTCTCATCGAGTTTCTTGGACAAAATGCCTACTGTGTAGTGTCGATTCAAAGAAAATTTATGGGAACGATAGATATTACGTTTTCTTGGAAACATATGTTATACGCGATTCTCCGCGATCTTACGACCCTAAAAAAAGTCTTTAGAAAAGAAAAAATCATACGCCAAGTACATAAAAACTATCCAAATATACAAACTATCTATTACATTAATCTTTTTTCTATATAAATAAAAAACAGACAATCACCGCAATTAGCCAAGAGATACTCTCTGTCTCTCCCTGTCTCTCCGTGTCTCTCCGTGTCTCTCCGTGTCTCTCCGTGTCTTTTGAGACAGGGAGAGACACGGAGAGATCTCTCCCTGTCTCTCCTTGTAATATAAGTGAGATCAGGTCTATTTTACAAAAAAAGCAAAAAAGCAAAAAAAAAAAAAAAAAAGGCAAAAAAATAGCTGGAAAAAACCAATAACATACTATTAATTATTAAAAAATATTAATTCTTTATAAATATACTTTTCTTTTAAATATACGAATCGTTTCAGCATTCAGGGAAAATATATGTCTTATAAAAAGGAAAAAATTATTTATTCACAGTATATGCAAGTGCCAATATATGAACGCGCTGAATATGTCTGACTTGAACGT
>QVOA01020979.1:0-50895 GCA_014825685.1 Pseudomyrmex cubaensis
TAACTTAACGTATAAAATTGTAAATCTTCGGTAACGAAACAACCACTCTAAACTTTTGAATAAGACTGTCGCGAAACAACTACCTTAAATGTCCTTTATGCCACAAATACACGTTCTGTCTTACGTTACTTATCTTCTTTTATTTAAAAAAAACAAATTTTGATTTATACAAGATTGTGTGGTCGTAAATCTTGTTATTTTCGAGTGAAAAATTTCCATTGGAACAATTTTGCGATACTTGATACAACGTGCATACAAGAGTGTGCATTAATTATGTATAATTATATAAATATGTATATTATTAATATATTTTACTATATATTAATAATATACTTCAGTGGTACATATCTACTAAAGTACATATTACATATATCCGATGTGATTTCAATTCAACAATGCTAAGACACGTAAATTGGTGAGATTTTATTTTTTTGTGGATCTACAATAAAGGTACTTTCTCGGCTTTCATCTTCTAGCAATGCGGAGATCTGAGATGTGTTCGAAGGATATAAAAACACAAGAATTTGTAACGTATTTTGCGACGCTTTTACGCGTAAACCGAGATATCACCGTTTACTACGCAAATAGGATGTTAAGAACTTCCAATAACGAAACACATGTTATCCAACAAGAAACGCATAATGTACAATAGTAACTTACAATACTTTCATTGTAAGAATTCAGAGTTACAATCAGGAGTTACAATCAGGAGTAGTTTGCGCATTTATTGTTATTCGTGACTGCGTTTGTCGTCGAGCTCAGAATAGAAATCGCCAAAGGCTTTTCTTCAAGCAAGAAGACTCTCAGTCAGTGTGCAAACTCTCGCGTCGCGCTTGCTGGATCGTAGATCCAGATTGATAATGAATTCGTTGATGTGTTCCGAATTACTTAAAGACCAGCCAAGATAATACTAGGATCCTCTATGCCATCCTTGATCTTCCTCAAGAAATATACAGCCTCGCGACCGTCGATCAGTCGATGATCGTATGTAAGAGCTACGTACATCATTGGTTGAATAACAACCTGAAAATACAAATTGGATATCAATTGACAACAATAAAATATTTGATCACAGAAATTTAATGAATGACAAGAGCATTTTTGATATACCTGTCCTTTGATGGCGACCGGTCTGTCGAAGACGCCGTGCATGCCCAGAATCGCGCTCTGCGGTGGATTAATGATAGGAGTTCCTAAAAGCGAACCGAAGACGCCACCGTTGCTTATTGTGAAAGTACCGCCGTCCATGTCTTCGACGGTAATCTTGCCTTTTCTGGCTTTGTCGCTTAAAGCGGCCATAGCGATTTCGATTTCCGCGTAGTTCTTATTCTCCACACTGCGAAGTACCGGTACAACGAGCCCCTTCGGCGTTGCGACCGCCACGCTGATATCTACGTAATCTCTGTATATTATTTCAGTGCCGTCAATTACAGCGTTCACCACGGGTTGGTCTTTTAAGGCGTAAGCGCTAGCCGCGATAAACGGACTCATAAAGCTAAGTTTGATGCCATATTTCTTTGTGAACGACTCCTGGTGTGTCTTTCGGAACTCGATGATGCGACTATAAATTGATTAAAAGTGTAAAGTAAGTAAAAACTGATATGATATACGATTACAGTCAACTTAAATCTGTACGAGATTAATGGAATTACCTCATGTTGATTTCGTTAAACGTTGTCAACATCGCGTTCGTGTTCTGCGCTTCTTTCAAACGCTCCGCGATACGCAGACGCATCCTGTTCATTTTTATACGCTGCTCCGTTCGAGTGCCGATTATCTCACGTGTATAATCCGCAGGAGGTAGTTGAACTTTAGCACTTTCCAACGACTGAAAACATATTTTTGCCGTCAACTTGTTATTATTTGCACGACATATGCACATTACTCCTCGCGTAAGTGTTTACCTGCGCGTGTTTGATAGCTGCGACCGGCATCGAAGCAGCCGGTGCTGCTGGAGGTGGAGGTTTAGCGGCAGGAGGCGGAACTGATGGAGCTGCAGGTTTTGGCGGAGGAGTTGCTGGTTTAGGAGGTGTCGGCTCCTCTGCTTTCGGTGTAGGAGGTGGTGGTGGTGGTGCGGCTGCAGCGGGCTTCGGGGCTTCAGGTGGAGCTGCAGCTGCTCCACCGGTTGCACCGATATCGATGCTACACAACTTTTGTCCAGGCTTCACAGTATCGCCATCCTGGACAAAGAGCTCCTTTATGACGCCAGAACCGGGTGACGGCACAGGGACCGAAGTCTGTAAACACAAATGCAAAATGTCAGCACAATCGATTTTTGAATTTTTCATGTTGATTATTTTATTTCGTGTCAATCAAGAAAAAAAATCGTGAAAGTAAAGACCTTATCGGTTTCGATCTCACAGAGGACATCGTCTTCCTTCACCTGGTCACCAACTTTCTTCTCCCATCTCACATCGCCTTCGCTCACGCTCTCAGCGAACGCAGGAACTACAACTTCCCTGATCTCCCCTATTCAAATAAGACAAAAACAAAACAAGAAACATTATCTTGAAATTGTTGTGCCTCTCACACAAAGATTTGAAATGTCATACTTACATAATGATGAAGTTGAGTGTATGTGTCTTGAATGATTTATCCAATGACGGATTCCCTTATATTTTCTACATCTACAGGTGAAAAGAATACTTGAAATTTTCTTATTCTGTCTCTATTTAAAATTTTTCAGGAACTAAGAACAATTAATGCAGCACTAAAAGATTGAGACTCCTTCTAATATATGTGTTTTCTAAAATAAATTACTATTATAACTGTATTAAACAACACTGTAGAGATTGAAACTATGTACAGTACAAGAAAGAAAACTATACAGTGTTACTTACAATGAGATTTTGTCATTGGATTCATGTTCCGCATGAACAACCACTGTGCGTCCTAGAAAATCACTTTTTTGTTACAGTATAACTTACTACAGAGATTAAGAACTTTCTGTTTAATGAATTTTGTTTCACAATTACTGCTACTTTGTCAACATCTTCGTTATAAGTTAAATGTCTCGACATGTTTTCTCTGATTAACCTTACCTTGACTGTACAATGATCTCGTGACCTGCGAAAAGAAATACAAAATCGAATTGATATCGTTTCAGCAACGTTTGAAAATTCTTTGTCATATCAGCGATGAAGTTAAAAACAGAGAGTTCAGTCAGAAAAACGGAGAAGTGGAGAGCGATTGATCTTATGTCCCGACACAGCTCGAGGGTCGGAGATAAAAATAGGTGATTTTTCCACGAAGAGCGGGAGGGAAAGAACAGATTATCGGATCTTGTGTTATCAAGATCAGGTTGATTAATCGACGAGATTGAGATGTTCGTCGAGTGGTCTTGTCACGAGGAAAACTTACGCGACGTTTAAAATGACAGATAAGTCGCGAGTTAAGGAAGTATCCGAAAGA
Source organism: Pseudomyrmex cubaensis (assembly GCA_014825685.1). Lineage (NCBI taxonomy): Eukaryota > Metazoa > Arthropoda > Insecta > Hymenoptera > Formicidae > Pseudomyrmex > Pseudomyrmex cubaensis. The sequence continues at coordinate 3,412 of QVOA01020979.1, forward strand.
ACAAATGCCATTATGTAATAGTCGTCACGGTGAAACGGAACGTTTCGACGAACGTCGAGCTGAAGCCGCGAAACGATTTCGTAGAACTTAATCCTCAAGATTAATTTTATGTATGACTGATAAGTTGTCATGAGCCTGTCGGTCATGTGAAAGAGAACGTGGTGCAAGAGCGGGAAAGCCAAAGAACTCGCAACTCCTTCACTTACCTTGCCTCGTAAAACGTTACTACGCGTGATCGCACGAGGCGCAAACCGCGAACAGTTGGACAGCATCGCGGCCATCCTCGAAGAAGCGTGCGATCAGATGTGTATTCCCGCGACGACGAAAACCGTACAGGAAGGACACGGGACACACGATTTTTTACGGTGGAGGGAGATGGTGGGGTCAGAAGAGAAACTAGACGTAAGGCCGGCCGGATAAGCGGCATCTGTTAAAAGCCATGAGCACTAGTTCGTTTTGAAACAGTTTACAAGACACATTTTTTTTTAATTAAAAACCGATCTTTTGATTTTATGTTGTCAGTTTTTTACAATGTCTAATTTGTAAAGTTTGCGATAAAAAACCAGATCTTGTTGTTTCTTTATGCAAACTTTTTTGAAAAATAGGTGTTCTATTGTATCTTTTTATATACTTTTTATCGCTATTCTTATAAAATAAATAACAAATATAGATAGAATTAACAAGTACAAATAGAATGTATTTTAAATCCTGTGTATTAATATATCTTATATAATTAACGCACGCAATAATTAAACACACACATATATTTAAATAAAGTTTATTTTGAAGCATTTTTGCACAACACTGCTCTACACATTTGCTTAGGTAAGTAAAATAATCCTGATCGTGTAAGATCGCTCTTATATAGTCATATATATATTTATATATATGTATATATTATATATCTTACAGAGAGATCAGTTCGTTGAATAATTAATGTACATAATGTGTGAGCTGCCAGAATTCTCGTCTCTTATCGTATTTTAATGTAATATTGCGTGTAATAAACGCGAGTTTGGTCATCTTTTTTTTTTTTTTTTTTATAGTGACTAGGTTTAGTACATTTTGAAAAAAGTTACGATTTTTTTACGTTTTGCTGTGAATAAAAAAAGCAAATATAAAAAAAAGTCTCGTCTCTGGAAATTTTTTACACAGACGACGCGTCGACTTGTGTAAATGCAATAGCATTTGCTTTGTTGGCAGTATAATTTTTTTTTTTTTCTTCATTTTCTGATTAACGCAGTGCAATTTCCATTTTTTGTGTCTTCTTATACATATCGTAACTTAGGTCTTGTTTTAGAAACGCTTCGTTATTACAGCTAAATAAGTTTACGCACAACTCTGGATGTGATTAAGTAATTGCAAATATATAGGACCTTCTTCGAAGAACGAACATATATATATATATGTATAGAGAACACGAAAGTTTAGTACGCTATTTTTGTATTGCTGTTAGCTATGACATCCCGCATAGGCGACAACAGGATCCTCCAGCTGATCTGTCTGTATATTCGCAATCGACAATAGTGATGGTTACACTTTGTACTTTATAAGATAGCTAATTTCGCGCGCAACATCCATACAAATTGTCAAACTACCTTCCTTTCACAAAACTCGTGACACAGCAACGTTCTACAGTAAAATTGCAGGACCATTTTAGTTTACTCGTTATATTATGCAAAAAAATGCTTTAAAAGCAAAGTAAAAAAAAAAAATAAATAAAAAGATAACGCAAGAACATATTGCACAAAAATTGCAGTTTACATCTGGTCAGATAAAATCGACGCATACAATATTGATTACAGAACAGCGCGATAAATGTCTCACTGGCAGAATACACGAAACTATACATGTATATCGTTAAATATAATCTAAATACAATTCCGAAATGCAAAAAGCTACTAAGAGCACCAAAAATATTTTCGGCTGAGAGATAATTAACGTTCTCTCCGTTTGCACTTACAAATATGAGTACGTCATATTTGAGATGCGAGCTTAAATATAAGTATATATATATATGTACGATATACAGTGGCGTTGTTTTTATTTCTTGTTAATTATTTCGTATTTATTGCACCGTACTTTGTAAACTGTCGGTGAAATAATTCCGTAACGATGGAAGAAAATAGAATATATATATTCTTTTAATCGAATCGATTGTCTTCGTTGATATCATATAAAAAAAATACCGATCTTCGAAACATTTTCATCATAACTCACACGCGTGTAACGTGTGAGAATGTATATATAGCTACAAATTTATTTACTGTTTGCTGAAGATTTTATATAAAATAATTTTATGTATGTCGAAAAGAAGAAGAAAGTCTCTTTTATCGTGAAATATTAGACGTGTCTTTAAAATGTATTATTAGTGTAAATATCGTTAGAACAAGTGAGGAAAAACCCGCGAAATAACATAAACCGATATTATCAGCGAAGACGGACTTCGAGTGCTATCGCAAGACCACACATAGTCGTTTGTCAGCTTTGAACATCAAAAGCTTGCTTGTCGGCAATAAAATCGATAACATTCCTAACGCTATCTTTCCTGACGGACGCGTGACTTTTTATTTTTATTGCAAACATCATTATACGACTAGCACCTATTTACTACTGTAACTTGAAGGACGATGGGAACATCTTTCCCCCTTCTCGGTCTCAAAACGCATCAACACCGTAGGAATCTCGAAGACAATAATAAAGCAGATCAGGAATCTTGCAGGTTGCATTCTGGAGATTCAACTGACCAGAAAACACCAATCACACTCAAAATGAGCCCGAATGAAACTCAATAAAAACTCGATCGCGATAAGTTTGGTGTCGACTTTTCCTTGTGTAACTTGAGCGAATTGCTAATTACGAAGCAATTTAATTCACAACTTTAGAAAACAGCGATCCGTGTATCGAATAGCACGTGCCAATCTCTGTTCTTCTGGCCGTGGGCGGCATTTAAATGTTCAAGCTCATTCATTAGATAAGTAGGCCTTCAGCTAAGCCGCTAAGGATATTCGTTAAAATAAAATCGACGCCAAACTTCTCAAGAAACATACAAATCTTTCTCTCTCTCTTTCTCACTCTTTCTGTCTTGTAGACCATTCGATACGTTGAGAACATTTTGAGGTAAATATACAATTTTTCAGAAAGTAACATTAAAAGTCTCTCTATAACTGCGGAATAGCATATTTAAACATCATCACTCACGTCATTTGTGTCCACATGTACGCGCTCGTGCATTCTCTCATTCAGTCGAGTGACAGTCATTCGCAGAAGCGATTGAGTGGTTCAGAAGAAAATTGAACCGTGTTCACCATTATTATATACACATATACATATATATGTATATATATATATATTCTTTTACATACTTAAAAATACGTAGATATGATTCCTTTTTTATGCTAAATTATTTAAAAATAAATTATATAATTTTCAACAAAAAACTGCAATAACGATACATGTTTTTTTTTTAACAAAAGATCTACAAAAAGCCATATATAAAATTTGCGACAATAAATTAAAATTTCAAATCCACATTTTATGAAATCAATTCATCTCCGGATTTGACCCACTTTTTTTCCTGTAAAATCTCATATTTGAGTGACTGCTTTTTATTGCACACACATTTGCCACGCATTTTTTTCCGCGCCTATATGATAGTATAGGCTCTCGCTTCGCGCGAGAGCTTTCACAGCGAGAAGAATTTCAGGAAGGTCTGTGGAGGGATCGGCACGTGGAGAGACGACTGATCGACGTCCGCCAGTTTCTCTTGAAACGCCGGATCTTGATCCGCGATACATGGATGTCCAAGCGACCGCCAGAACAAGCAACGGCAATTACGGCAAAGCTGTATCATTTCGGCGTATTCCTCTCGTAATCCGAACGATCTACACGAAACGGAAACTTGTACAGAAACGTGCAAGCACATTTATACAATATGGCGGGAAAATCGTTGTACTAACCTTCGCGCGATAGTGAATATAGTTTTCCAGTCTTTTCCAGGATTGTTTTGTCTCGTGGTAGCGATCTGCTGTGGCGTGAAGTGATACTGAGCGAGCTCGCGCCATATTCTCTGTTCTTGCGCCAGAGCAGCGAGATGCTCGCAGGCTTTAGACGAGGCTTCGATGTCTCGTGGATCGCTTAAACGCAGAAGAACTTCTCGACGGCATTCAGGCGGTAGATCCGACCACTGAGGCTGCTGTTCTTCATCCGGCTGCAATAAACGTCATTAATCAAAAGTCACGAATTAACTCGTAAGAGATTTATCTACAAGTCATTCAAGTTACTTGAGTAATAGTAATGGACGAGGCAATCTGCAAAATTCTTTCCAGAGCCGCTTTATGTTTCTCCCACAGAATGACGGAACCCAAGGGCCTGCCGCCCCAGCAACAACCGGCGCTGAAGGCTCGAACTCGCTCTATGAGGCGTCGCAGTTTTCCGGTCTGTTGTTGCGACAATGACACTGCGCACAATGTTCCAAATAGTTCAAAGCAGTTTATAAATAAAAAAAAGTAATTGTTTTTCTCGGAAAATCGTCGCGGAATCACCAGACAAATTTCGCGGATACGTCCGCCGCGATTTCCTTACCTTCCAGAGCGACTTCCTCGAGCATGTTAAAGAGCACTCTCTGAGCGCATCCGCTGAGGCCGCCCATCCTGTGACTGACCAGAAGGTCCAGCAGACGGACGATGTAGTTGAATCGCCGGCAGTCGTGCACCGCCGACAGGAAATCCAGCCTCTTCAGGGCGTCGCTCAAGCCATTAAAACCGGCTATCTGTAAATGTAGAAACGGATAATGATCCCACCCGCTACATGCGACGTCTAAGTATAAAAAAAAACAAGAGCCGCTGACAGTTTGTTACTAGTGTCTCTCTTTCTCTCTTCCTTTTTTGTTTTTTTTTCTCTTCTTTCTTGCCACTCGATCTGTCTCTCTCTCTCTCTCACTCTATCAGGCAAATCCCGCAGTCTCTTTTTCTCTTGCACAAGGTTGGTCTAAATTAAAACCGGGCCGGAAGGAGTCACTCACCTCGCGTGTACACTTCAGTGTGATATGACAATGCGGTTGGACGGCGTTCTCTGAAATTCGACAAAGACGCTGGTCAGATATCTTCGAATGTTGTCCTAACGACGTACGTAAGTTTCTCTTATTGTGTGATCAAAAAAAGAAAAAAAAAGATTCACAAAATAACGCAGCGTAAGAAGAAAACGAAGACGGAGTTTATAGAAACATGAATGTATAATTAGCTGTCGCGCGAAGGTCTCAGATCTCGTTGAAATCGATATAACAGACTCTTCAGATTTCAAACTTGGTAGAACGCGCTGCTCACCTTTCTTTTTGTCCTTCTCCTTTTTATCGCCGGCGTCTTTCTCGCCGCTGTAAGAAAAAGATGAGATATAGAAAGAGAAATATGTATCTTGGTAGATCATCATAAAGTTTGCGGACTCGCGAAGAATATAATCTATCAGGAAAGATAAAATATTTAGACAACGTTCGTGTAAAAGAAATGTGCGTAATTCTCGTGATCAATACGTAACTCGTACGTTTCATCCACTCTTTCTTATATACATTTGAATTTTACATTTATATAAAATATATAGCGAAATAAAAACAAAACTGGGTCATGTCACGCACACATTTTTACGCCGGTGTAAAAGTACATTAAATGTGATGATTTTCAAACACATATATACTCGTTTTATGTACTCGGTTGGTGGTTCTCTCGCTTGTGATCTACCTCGAATAGTGCGAGCAGATACTTTCTGTGAGATGGAGGCACTAATATACGATCCCCAATTATGGCACAATACACCGCGACCGGTTTCAGCAAGCTCGTGGTGTGGCTGTTACATCTCGCGAGGAGTTCAACTTCCCCTCGACTGTGGAAAGTTGGCTAATATCGTTTACGAGAAAACAAAAAAAAAAAGCATTTCCTTTTTCATCCCGTCAGAACTTTATTTTGTAAAAAACGCGAATATGTTGCGTGTAACAATTACAGGTGAAAGGAGCGGATAAGAGGTGTAAAATTATTTAATCATTCGTTCATGTAATCTCACGAAAAAAAAAATCACGTAACGATGTTTCTCTTTAGGAATATCAGAAAGAAAAAAAAATCAAACACGTAGGCGTTCGCATGATCAATTGATTGAGTTAAATAGGCCGCAACGAATCCGTCTCGCGAGAACGGCACCTTTGCTCTGTTTTGCGTTGTCAACGCGGATTGTAAAATGCTTTAGTAATCTTTGTAATACATCGTCGAGACCGTACAATTAACGTGGACACACCTCGCAACAGGCGGACATTCACGGCCACTTTCTATGCCGACGACAACAATGGCGTGTGTTATTTTAATCGCGTAAAAAAATTTACGTAAGAAAAAACCCGGACGAAGCGGAAAAATGTGTACAGCAAAGTCGTATCAAATCGCATTAGACGACGGGCGTCACCACAATGTCACCGCAAATCGCGCACGATGATACCACGTTCCGTTAATAGACGCGACATCGGTCGCGGACATCGGTGTTTTAACTGTTATCAGGTAACTTGTGCGGGTGCAGGTTTCATTTGTGTGCAAACATTTAGCAAAATACATGAACGGTTAATTACAATCGCGCGTCAAGTATCATCGAGCAATGGAGGTACGTAGGTACGTATACTTTTGGTATAAAAACGCGGCCATCGGTCGCTAATTTCGAACTTTCGAAAGCGCGCGCGATCGATATTTATTAAATCCGTTCGTTTATAAGAGCCGAGAGACTGTTTAAAAGTAAAGTACGTCTGCGACGCGAAGATAGGAGCGAACTTCCATCGTGCTTCCGCACATATAATGCATTCTGATTTCTTTTCTGCGATTATTCATGCATGAGCTAGACAAAAAAAAAAAAAAAACAGCCGCATATAGAAAAACGCGACTCTTTTCAGAAATATCTGAAATCTCGATTGCATTTTTCTTTTTTTTTCTCGATGAGAAATTTTCAGAAAATTAGTCACTAAAATATTATATCGTACGATAAAATTTTTCAAACTTCTCAAAGCAAATAGTGTTTCTAGCATTTATAAACGACGCGCGGTAAAAATCACAATTTATTATGCGAACGACGTACGTTCTATTATAGGGACGCAGCAACCAACGACCTTGCGCGGTAACTCGCTCGTACATACATTCGCAACGGCGTAGTCGCGTGCGAAGGTGTACGATGATTTTTTTTTCCGCATGAACGGGAACCTGTGAACGCGAGAGAAAACACATCTTCGATTTTAATATCGGGATCGACGCGTGTCGCCGCCGTGCCCTTGCCCTTTCGAGTGGCAAACTCAACGAGACTCGTTTAAGGTCGTCGAATAGCCCGTGCAGAAACGATAATAAGTTGACGCGATGAGGGGAAGAGAAGAATTGATGCAGACCGCGAAAGAGTGAGAAACCCATTATAGTTCGTGCGGAATTACGTAACTATCCCGACAACGAGTGTTCATGATACGGATCGGCCGCGCGCGTGTGCGATGAATACGCAAGAAATTCGCTGACAACATGTTCAGAGTATCGACGCAACGAGAACGATCGGTGTCACACGCTCTGCAAAAGAAGTGAAAGAAGGAAAAAAAAACATTACATGTCAGAACAGAATACAATGCGATCTGACATCATGTCGCGCGGTCTAACCGAGTTTAATTTCGATGGCAAATTTTTTCAGCTGATTCAAACGAATCCTCGCCTGACCGAGATATCGGAACGGGCGATTTTCAAATATGTACCGTGTAATAAAAGCTATATCGAAAAAGCTATATTGAAGAAAGAATAAAGGCTGCGTTTGGCGAATGGTTTTAATGTAAAATTTAAGAAGACACTTTTTTTTTTACTATAAGTACTTCATCATCAAATCGGGCTTCTCGAAATTAGTTTGTATTAATTGTATTGTATTAATACAAAAATGTTCTCCGACTGTCAATACAGTGACACAGTTTCGAAGTTGCGGATACGGTATTTGCATGAAAAGTAAATGCGACTTCGTAAGTGTTTCACACACACGATCTCTTCCACTACCTTTTCTATTTCTGTACTGTGTATAGAAGATTATTGGTTATACCTCAGCTGTGTGTATACACAGCTCGCCGTACACCGGCGATTGACACGACGTGTAAAATGCAATTGGAACATTTCGTGTCCAGTACGAAAACTAACGGCTCCACGTGAGATACAATTAGACCATGTCGATCAAAAAAAAATTCTCAAGAAGGCGTCTCACAGCGACGCGAGTTCGAGAATCGATCAGCGTCGGGGAATTATAACGATGCGGAAGTGCGCAGAATTTCTGCGACGGAGTTTGGTACACGCGGAGTGAATAGCTAAGGAGATTCGCGAACGGGAGAGACTTCGTCTGGATTTGGATCGAGACGAATATAGCATCCGTTACTGGCCGCTCGAAAAATTCTCGCTGTTACCTCGTAAAACAAGACCGTTCTCAGACAGATCTACGGGAGGAAACTTGGAATTCTAATAAGTCAAGATCAGTGGCAAAGAGATACGTTGTCGTATCAAAGAACAGGACGGGAATTTGCGTATAATTGACAGTAATTCGCTGCCGATCTCTGCTGACATTGCGCTTGTTGAAGAGTTCTCCTAAATTGGAAGAAACTACATTTTTCTTCACTTGTTACTTGTGCGGTGTTTTAATTGCGGTGCAATTTTGCGGTGAACACTCGCCAGCTTTTGTAAGTTAATAGAAACGAGATAAAGACGAATATAATGTGTATTAGCGGTGATTTTTTTTTTCACTTGATAATTCCGGCACGTAACGAAATGACGGTGCAACACCGCGACCCGTATCGCATGACACACGCGAATAATTAATTCCCGAATGCAGAGCGTGCGGAGATTGGTGTGAAACTTTTACTTCCATCAGAGAGAGAGAGAGTTCACCGACCCTTTCGTGGTTGTTGCCGCGTGTGCGGCACTAATCCCCGTCCGCGAGTCGGGAAAACGCGCGTAGGATGACACCGCGTGTACGGTTAAATCGTCGAAATAGCAGCACGCAAACGAGGCCGAGCGTAAATGTTAAAAAAGAAAAAAAAAAAAAAACGACGAGAGCAGCGCTCTCAAAAAGAAAAAACAAAGAAAATTCCGGCTCTCGCACTCTTTTCCGTCTGTATCACAAGGATCCATCGGGGTGCGTGCGTGGTGCAATATAACATCGGCAAACAGGCGCAATTAATCCTTCACGATAATGAGGTCGAGTTTGATCACAGAGAGAAAATATATTCCATATAAAAAAATTGTATTTTAAAATATTCCTCGCGGAATGTAATTTCAGCGCGATGTTTGTGTTCATAAAATTCCCTCCCGCACATTTTCTATGTGTAACAAGTGTTTTTATGCGGCAGAATAAAAATACGCACGTGTATATCAAGCTCGTAATTGTATTATCAGGATGCAATTGACAATTTGTTCGCGATTAAATAATCACACAAAATTGCGAATTCTAATCAAGATACTGTGTAAATGATAAAATTAAATGTTCAAACCAACACGTGGAATACACGCGTTATAGACAAAGCGCAAAGTGATCCAACGCGATCTATTATTTACTCGTCGTTGATTTCCTCGAAATAAAAATTCTGTTACTTTCTCCGTAACCACACGGTTCACATAATCGCGGCAATTGCACGCTCTTGTTCTTTTTCACAGTGCCGGGAGAAGGAATACATCTTCGAGCTGACTTGCCATTCGATGGAAACGAGCGTCTTCTCGCAGCGCATGTAAATTGTCATATCCCGCTGTGCGTTGCTTCTTTTAAATCCGCGAGGCGCGAATTTTTACGCTCAGCTGCGCAAAGCAAAATTTCAATATTAATCGACAAAGAGATGAATCTTCAAATACGCGAAAAACCGTATTGGACGCGAGATAAGATACGCTTTCTCGGCGCTGCATCGTTGTATAAATATTTTTTTCTCTGTCCCGTTATCGTGCGAAAGTGATATCATCGCCGACGGCACGGATCCACGCGCTCGTGGAAGCTGTCGTCTAACCGAATTTATCAAGACTTCTGGCGCGGCACTGCGAGAGGAATCGCGAAATTGGTGCAGGTCACGTTGGGAGCTGGGTCACGACCTACTTCCGCATCGGCGGCAAGATTCTCGCTCGCGCTAGTATATTTTCCCATTTTGAGAATTCGACCTCTGGTCCTGGCTCAAGGACCATGCGGTTTCTCTCTAATCCCATCAAACGAGAACTCGGAACGAATCTTCGATAGAGAGATGTCTGGTCATCGATCGCGACGCGCGTGAATTCCGCACGTGTTTCGAAAACCCAGCGTGTAATAAAAAAACACGTTTTTCTTTTGAAACAAATTAAACTTTCGATGAATTTAATTTTATTTATACGTGCGGGTAAAAGTTTCGAAGGTATTCTTCGTCGCGTTTGATCTTCGACGAACTTCGACAAGTCGACCTCACCCGTTACTTCGCAAAAACGTCAAGCGATCAATATACATATATATGTCCGAAGAATGTGATTGAGTACTCTTTTAATCTCTTTGAACTATGATTCTCTGTGTGATATGATTAAACAAGTTTTAATGGATTAATTTGTACAAGGACTTTGAATTGTAACTTGGTTATATATCCAATAAGTAAACTTGGTTTATTCGAGATAAAATAAAGTTGTTGGAAAATATATGCTTTCACACAAATCTTGGCTAAAAAATTGACACACAATGAGCTTTAAAACTTCTAAAGTTCCGTGAATAACAAAAGACGCAATAACTTTGCGAGCGATATGAGAGAGAACAATATCAACAAAATTTGAAAAGAAAATACGCGCATCATAAATTATATGAATTTAAAAACAGGAAATATATTAGAGTAATTTTTATATAGAAAAAAAAACAATATGTATATACGTGTATTAAGTTATGAATCAATATTGTTCTATGAACAGCTTTTCAAACAGAACATTTCACGAGTGTGCGGATGGAATTTCTCTGCTAGATTTTCCTCTGCCAACAGTGTGTTTCCGCTTCCAAGAAACGGATTCTCAGTTAGCTTTGATCCACGTCCTAACTCTATGTATCAGGTACGTCTTCATCCAGCGTAACGCAAAGGAACAAGGCGAATCTCGGTTTCCTTCGACGGATGCGAGAAAGCGCGACGATGTCGGAATGCTCTGTCGAAATTTTTCTGCACGCAGCCACGCACGAGTTTCAATTTGTAAGCGCAACATCAAGACAAATAGTATGTTTTCCACGAAATCATGAATGATTATTTTTCAAGAAAATTGTCATCTAGTGTCATTTGTCAAAATTATCATTTGTCACTTAGTTGTTGTGTCATTTGTTATCCCCTTTTTCACTTGCTTAAAAAAAAAACAAATATCGATATTGAGAAGTTATATTTCTGAAGAACACGCGCAATTACGCATCTCTTGCAATTCTCGATCAGGTAATTAATTCAGTCGAGCGCGAGAGCGCGAATTATGGTTTATTTATAGTTCTCGAATTCAAATTGCGCGCAGTCGAGCATCAGATGTCGGTGTGCACATCGATCGAATCCGGCAGCGAACTAATTATGCGAGGTTTCGAATTAATCTGAAAACCGGTGCTATTTTAAGCGGCTTCATTGTCCATAAGGTTTTTTTATTTTACTGCACTAGCGCAAACGTTACAGAGAACGTTTTTGCTAACTTTTCATAAACTTTCAGAAACCGACGCGCGGAAACGCGCGATAATAAGAAACAATTATCAAGTTCACATGGCGAATCGATCGGCATACTGCACGCGGCAATAAATCCACCGTTAAAACGGATGTCTGAAGAGACCGCCTTTCGCCTCTCATCGCGGCGCAGAAGAGAAAGCTTTTTGTCAAACGTCGATCTAGAAATCAGTCACGCCTCGGATTTGGAAAGTTATCGCCCAATAAATCCTGTTAATTAATTAATTATAATAATAAATTTTTTATTGCGCAGATACTTCATCATTGTGCAATTATGAAATTTCGACAGTATACCGTCGCTCTTAAAAACATACGTACAATAAAATCAAATAACACGCCGAAATAATTTTAAAGCTCAAGTGTTTAATTTTGTGTACGATTCGTTTGATTCTCAACTGGATTTCACGCACATGTGTCGCTCGCTCACTCTGTCGCTCGACGACGATATTTACGAGGCGTGTGCGTCGCGAGAAATCGAAGCGCGTGTTTTACAGCGCGCGCGGTGCGTCCAGCTGTTTTTCGTACGTGAGCGTGCGTATAACGTAATGAAGAGACAAAGAACCTCCGAAATCGTCGCTCTTCGACAGCCAGCCGCGAATCTAGACAGCCGCGATTCTAATTATCTAAGTCTGTCACGGCCACGTACACAACTGGTGCAACGAGCACAATGGGCTCAATATCCGGTCGAAGGAATCGCGACCGAACAGGACACGCGCGCGCGAACTACCGCGATGATGTGGTTTCCGACGCATCCCGGGATAATTACGAATTTCTCGAAATGTAATCCCGAAGTCAAATTACCGCACAGAGAGTTTCAATCCGTGATTATGGCACGGCATTGACTGTATTAATTTTGAGATAATCAATTCTTATCGGAATATTGCACATCTCGCGACGCGTATCATTTCAAAAAAGCGAGATATTGTTCGCGTCGCAACCCTCGTATATTTTTAGGAAAAAAGATACATATATGCATGTAGAAACAGAAGTGTTGTGACAGAAGAGCTTTTAGATCTAATCAATATTCCGCTCGAAAAGGGTCGCGCCAAACAAACCGCGCATATTTAGAAAGTCGAAAAAGCAAAATGGAAAACTTTTGCATAAGTGTGCAGAAAAACTAACAATATTGTTATATCGTTAAAAATTTAATTGTTAAAAAAACGACACAAGTGCGTCACCGCACAATAGTTTCTTTTCATTAGAATCGGCATCACATTTTTTCTCACAGGAGGAAAACAACATTCTGCTCGACTTAACAACGGCCGATGCTCTTACCAGCAATCTAATTAATCCTTAAGAAACCGAATGTTGAGAAAAACTCGCGAGACGTATGCATTATACACGCAATTGCGTAGATACAAAAGCGAAATAATAATCGACTCTCTCTTTCCGCCGTGTACGTAATCGATTTTATTTTCGCGCGATTTTCGAGTATATTTCTGCGCGCAAAGCGTGGTTCAGGTTGACCGCATCGATAAAAATCTACAGACGCACGCGAATCGATTTCTATACGATTGCGAACGAATCTGATTAAAACATGCGCGCGGTTCCTTTGCGCGTGTCGAGGCGACTACGAAATAAGATATTTTTTCTAACCGCGCGTTATGTATTTTAACGAGAAACGGGTTTTGCGAATTTGCTTCTGTATCGCAAATTAGAAACGTCAGTCGCAGCTACTATCGCGCGAAAGTACATGCAATTTGCCTATGAATTACTCATTCAACAACAGTCTAAATTTACAACTTTCGAAAAAGTCCGGTTCCCGAGAAAAAAAATCGCTTTTTAAAACAAGGTAGGTGTTTTTCTTCTCGAGGATAAAAAATGAGCGTGACAGAGCGATTTCGAGTTTTAACACATAAGTTTTAAAACATATACATATAAAAATATTGTATATATTGCAATATATAAATATCGTGGAGAGATAATATTTAGCTTCACACAATAAAGAGCGAAGAGAGCCAGAAATGGCATCACCCGCAAAGCACACGTCAGAACATCGACGATCAATTCGAACCTCAATCACGTCAATCTCAAGAACCGTGAGATAACCCGATGAAAAATGAACGGATGTGTTCAGACTGGAACGATACAATAGGCCTGTCAATGCTTTCTGTGCGCAACTTTTCTTTTTTTATCTTTTCACAAAACCGCGATCCCACGCAAGCGCTACTTTTCAGTTACAGCGTCAATTTATTTATGGATGTATTTTTATATTCACGTCCGTAACGTTCAAAACCCACTCTTTAGCGTTTCATGAACAACATTCACCGATATACTGATCTTGTTACAACTGTGTGGAAAGTGCGAAACGATGTAAAGATCAATTCTCTTTGCGCGGCGTGTGTCACGTTATCTGCATCATACATCAATTTTGAATGACGTTACGTATCGTGCGCGGAACTTGGAAAAATCACGCATCTGAAAATTACGGCTCACGCGAGTCCCGCAAGCTCGGACGCAAACATGGTATCACCCGCAGCAAGTCGCAAAGATCCGGCGATCGCGATTGGACTACGACGTTATTCTCGTCGGTCTCATAAATCACGAGTTCGAATTTTTAGTCGATTGTCATGCGACATCGTTGGCGAAGCCAAAATCAAAGCGGCAAATCGAGGAATAACGGCACCTCGGACGGTGCTTGTCATTCGCGATAAAATTACTTATAACATTATCAAAGATATAGTAGAAATATCATTCAATTCGTTAAAAAAACCAAGATTAATCAAGTATTGCAAGCAATTTCTTTGCACGGACAGTCATCGAGAATTCGAATCCGTCTGTTGGACCGTTCCAAACAATGCGCATATATACATGTGTACCTGTCACATTAAAACAGCATGTTCCGCACGCCGATTCCTCGTCGTCGATGCAGGAAGAATCTCCGCGACAAGTCGAATTGTCGTCAGTCGTTGTCGGCGCGAGAGACTGGCTCGCGCGCTGATCGCATGTAAACAAACGGATCGTCACAGTCGGATCGATGTAAACGTTGGAGTAACAGCTGTGCCGTGCGTCGCGTGTGTGTGTGTGTGTGTGCGTAGTCGTCTCGCGGCGAACAAAGAACGGACAGAAGAGCGAGAGAGTGAGAAAACGCGGAGGATACAGCAAAACGACTCACCGCAGGAGTAGCGAGAGAGTTTTGTTGTTGGCGCATTCGAGGATCTTCTTCTTCTCCCAACCCTCGACTGTCTTCACCCATTCCTCGCCCGGGCTGCGCCAGTCCTTGGATATGAACGGCATCCTGAGGACGAGAGGCGGCTCGCGTGAGACACGAGGCGGGGACTACGCGCGCGACAAACGACGTAGGAGCCAAACGTCAGCGACGGCAACGACGACAACGGGATACGACGAATCGCTCGCGACACCGAGAACAGGGCGAAGCGCACCTCGCCGTGTTCACGGACGCCGAATGTGTGCCCGCTGCGCTTGCAGAACTGCTCGAACCCGCTCTCGCGCTTCGCCGCCGAGCGCGCATGGCTTTGTTTTAGTGACGTCATCGCGCATCAGCTGTGAGACGGCGCCAGCCTGACGCGCCGTGTATTTTGCGCCTCAAAAGTTCTTAGGCGCTTTCTGTTATCTTCCTGGTCCTGTCGAACGCGTCGTACATTTATACCATTTGCGTGCACGCATATCTCGCGATTATATCGAATCGAGAAACATTTTCTCTTTACCTTTGTTACCGCGTTCCGTGTCAGCTGTCAAACTCTTGATCGCAGACATCGCGATGCCCATCCGAAGAAAGATCTCTGCTCTTGAATTCTCGCATCCGGCATGCAAACGCCATCTGTCAGCGATACCGCGAAGTTTCGTTGACAAATCTCGCGCACGCGCAGCAGCGCGACCGCAGCAGACGTCCTCGGAGTCAGCTGCGCATTACATATGTACACACACATATATATCACCATAGTATACATATATACCCAATAATGTGTCAAGGACTGCACCGGTAAGTGAACGATCCTTCACAGGCGACTGAACAAAATCCATCCGGAAAAAAAATTTTTTTATCGAGCATATGTGTGTGTGAGTGTGTGCAACACTCTTGTTTGACGTGTAACAATTGTTTCTCTCATCGTTGGGATTTGCTGTTTAGGGTCTCGAACGCGGCGATCCGTCACTGATAGTCCGCACGGACACATGACGTGGCTGGGACGTGCGGATTGTCACGGCCACTTGACTTGACAAGCAGAAGTGGCGCGCAACTGGTCTCAATCCTTCCGCGCCGCACACAAATCGTTCATCGAGCGGCGGCGATCGCGCAAACATGCCATTCCGGATCGTTCCGATTACCGTCAGGACACAACACGCTAACGTCGCATGGCCCACCGTCTAATTGAAGGAAGGTAAGCATCATGTTCACACGCGACAGTTCGCCGCTCGTTGAAGTCCATTAAGAATTTCGCAATCACGCGTAAACATGTAATTGAGCGTGCAATGTCTGAGCGCGCGCGACATATATATATATAAAAATATTATATGATACATATATAATATATTTAGCACGTGCACACACGCAGTTTCTTTTTTACGATGCTTTATCTTTATGCTGCCCGATACAGGATATGGATCCAGGTATTTAATCGACAAGATCTCGATATATTCCGTTTCTTGTTTATTACGTTGACAAATTACGTAGAGTCTAATCGTGACAGTGAATCGTGTCTTTTATATTCTGAAGACACCAAGTTTGTGTCGCGCGTTACATGTATGCGTATACGTGTACGTGATGTAACTCTCAAATTACGCAGATGTGCAGAAACGTTTCTTTCTTTATCTTCGTTATCGTTTCGATGTTTACACACTTGTGCTGCGTGATGTTCGATCCACTTGGACTTTTTGTAGCTTTGTCTCGTGCGCACATTAAAAAAATTGAAATATAAATTTAAAAAATAATTATGCGCAATAAAATGTACATACTGAATTCAGTTGTGTGACGGGTATAAAGTTTCAGTTACGTGTCTGTGATTTCGCAGAAAATGTGGGCAAGGAGACCATTCTGAAAGTAACGGACTGGTTACGCGGAATTTGGGAAATGAAACGGCGCACCGTTGGACCGGTTCAACAATGGATTGACTCAATACCGTTGTCCACGAGGTCGGAGATTGCCGTTGCGAGCGAGTGCCGGGAAGAAGAAGAAACTCCGAAATCAACTGGGCCCAAGGACATTCCGTTTTCTAAAGATTCCAAGCTCCCAAGCATGACTATATCGGCGCCTATTAATGTTCCTAATTCTCCAGCAATGAGCGCACCACTAATGCTTCCTAGGTATTGAGGAAGACGTTTCGGAATACGTATTTTTTCTCTTCCTTCGTTAGTTATTAAAGCACCAATTGCAAATTTACAGTTCACTTCCTCATCACAGACTGGCGCGGGACGCGAGTTTTCAGTCGGACAGCAGTCACTGCAGTAGCGTCGAGAGTTTACTAGAATTACGGAAAGCGGATCCGACAGCGATCTTGCTCGATCTTGGTTTTGGCGGTTGCACTGCCTGTCCGCAGGATGACGGTGCGCTTTCTCGTATTCCTAAGAGATTTCTTCAGCCGTCGTCGTTGCCGGGAATTGCCATAGACGAGTTTCTTAAACAGCAGCAAGAGACCACCGAATCCTTCGATTCCGTATCTTTAGGATATAGAGGCCTAACCGGTAAGAACTTAGCGTTTCTAACGATTGCAAAAAAACAAAAACAAAAAATATACATTTTTTTTAATTCATACATAAACAAAATACTTTATCATTTTTAAAGAAAAAAACATTTAAAAAGCTATTCGTTTAGTAGCTTTTGTTAAAAGTGAATTTCCTCTCATCAATATTTTTGTAAAACTAATATAGCTATAAAAATCCCTCCATTTCTGGGTAGAAAATAAATTCGCAGATATATTTTGCCATATAGCATGACAATTTTGTAGGAAGCAATAGCGCGTTAAGCGTGCCTACGCGTGCTCGACAACGCAGAAACTCCGGACCAATTAATTTTGTAAGTTTCTCGCGCGAGAATTTAATAAACAAACATTGTTTTGGTGTGGATCGTTGTAGAGATCGCCAATGTGTTGCGATCCAATCTACTTAGAAACGCATAATTGTTTTTTCTTTGATTGAAATATTATGATTGCATTTTTTTTGCGTTGGTTTTCAGTAAGCATACCACATGGCTTTTTAGTTTTTGCTCAATTTGCTTAGAGATTCATGTGTCAAGTTATTTGAAATGCAATGTTGTACGTCTGTTTTACGTAGAAAGAGAAATGTTTTTTATGGATTCATTATGTGATGTATGGAAAAAAAAGTATGCTTTTTAGAATGTCAAGAGACTTGATAGTAATAATGTATGCACAAATAATGGACTTTACGAGCGCAACTGTGTGTGATTTTTTAGTTTTACATACGATTTGCATGCGTTAATAATGAGGTATGCAAGAGTATAATACGGTGTGTACTAATGCACGAATTTAAAACGCGAGTTTTATTTTGTCGTAACTCTTAGAGCCTATAATAAATATATATCTTCTAAGTTTGGCATTTATGTAGCAATTAGATCTTTGTGTGTAGTAATTCGTTTTAACATATATCCATTTATTATATAACTCGGCTGACTGAGATATACAATTTATTTATGCAAGTTGTTATAAAGTGTCTTTTGTATTATCTTCCGGATGCATTGCATCTTCACTACATATATTTTTTAATTCTCAGTTTATATATATATATATATGAGCATTTTATATCTAATTATGTAGCAATTATTGTTCGTGCAGTAAATATTACAACGAAAAATATACACATGTTCTTTTTACGTTTTCGAAAGGCTCGCCGCATGTAGCTCCGTCAGAAATTGTACAAAAGATTATGGAACGTTTGCGAGAGAACGAGAGTCACGATGCGGACACGAATTTATATAATTACGAGCAATACAGTCCGATATGTCATAATGGAACGTTGTCCGTGCTGTCTCCCGATAATAGACAGTTTTTGGAACAATCGCGGTCCAAAAGTCCTGATATGCGCAACAAACGTATGATCATAGGTAAGTGAGAAAAAAGACACCTGATGTGTGTATAACTTCGCATTCTAATAATCAATATCTATAAATCAGTATTGTAAATAGAACAAAAGTGGAATTTTTTCTTCACAGGACAAAAATCGTTTGCTTTCGGACGTGACGGGAATTTAATCGAATTACCTTCCGTTGCCACGAAACCTACGTCCAGTGATGCAGAAAATGATAATCATAACAACTCGGACGTTAGCGAAGAATTCGCAGAATCAAGGCAATCATCTCTAGAAGAAGATATAACGTTTGAATACCGAAATATTTCGAAGAATGATAAGAAACTGGCGAAACAACTGTCGTTCGAATTTGTGGAAACTGAGCAAGTGTCAAAAAGCAATCGGGAGATAACGCTAAGTAACTCACACGTTGCTCAAGGTGAAACAAACGCGGATGATAACGAGCAACAATGCAATAAATCGTTAAGTATAATTCCTAAATATGAGTTTCCTGATACTCGAAGATCGAGCGACGGTTCGTGTTGTATTAAATCTATGGATAATAAAATATCTGACGACGGACGAAGATTTAGTGATAGTGCGGTGTGCACTATTAAGAGCCTAAGTACAGAATGCACGTTGATGCAAAAGAGAAAAAGCTTTAAAAGACAGTCTAAAGTATGTGATACAACTGCAATACATTATTGCGATCTGAGTCCTATTAGTTCTAGCGTATCAAATGCAATATCTGAATCTCACGTAGACTGTGAAAGTAAAGTATTGAATGACGAAGTATCTCTTGATGATAGAGCACGCAAATTAAATATACCAATATTGATCGAACCAACCGAGGTTGAAAACGATATGGAGTCAAAGATGGATAAGGAATCTGAAGAATCTAATTGTACATCCTCGGCGTCGAAAGTTTGTCAATCTCTCGTCAAGATAGAACACTTTGAAGCTGCGAAAGAAGACACACCGAGCGATCATTCTTCCGCAGAGGAAGATAAAATTTGTTGCTTCAAAGGTAAGATATGCAAAAATTGCAAACAGAGTAAGAATTGTCCGGATTGCGGATGTCACGTTGACAAACAAAAATACTTGAAAAAGATGGAAAAGATTATGCAAAAGAATAAAAAATTAGAGGATATGTTAGCGAGAAGTAGAAAAGAAATGGCAGAAATACGCGATATGTTGAGTAGTGTTTTATCAGTAAGGATGGAACCAGGATTTTAACCTGGTTCATACTAGAAGAGTAGATTGATTGTTTCGAGATAGAAGAGAAAAATGTTAGCTGTAGGTGTCACTTTTGTGACATAGGCGAATGTGACTAGGAAAAGAAATATTTCAATAGCCTAAAAAAAATCTCTCTCTCGAGCTTTCTAGCTAGTATTCTAAACTGACCTATTCTTCTATTTTAAAAATCAAATATTTTCGAAGTCTACATTTTACAAGATTATACTAACAAAGAAGATATTTCTACAACCTAATTGTACATACGTGAAAATCAATCGTTTTTTTAATATCTATATTTTTAGTTAAAACTATCGAAGATAAGTATACTGCACATTTAATTACCTCTGTGCTAAATGCAAAATATTAGCATGGCATATATCTTTATATGTATATTACACCTCTATTTATAATTCTATAATGTTGTAACCATAGATGTATATATTTTTATACATCTTATTTTACTACAAGTTATAAATAAGGATAAAAATCCTGTTTATATATTCAGATTTTATTTAGTGCTTGGCACAAGACCAAAAACAAAAGGGCGAAACCAATTTTTACCTACAATTATAGTAAATGTAAGTAATAATTTTTTTCTATTACGTTTTACTTGCTTGATGTATAAAATCACACATATTACATATTTCTGTTGTAACACATGTTAAGTTTGTCAAATTAATGCTAATGTTAATTTTAAATATGATTCTTAGTTAAGTATATCTCTATTTATCTTGTGATTAACAACCAGCGATGTTTTTTATTCATGTTTGAATGTTTGTATAGTTTTATATTAAATATTTTAAGCACATACTCATTTATGTGTGTATAAAATATATACAAATTTACCATATACAATGAACATAAGTAAAATACTAATGAAAACATTTGATATTTCTGTTACTTTTGCAAAATTAATACAATCGTAATAAGTTTCAACCGTTTTGTAAGATGTAACTTAAATATAAATCTTCAGGTCATTTCATATTTTATGTAAAAAAACAAACATAACATCTAGTCTTCTACAACTACCATCAACATTTAGCGATGTAAGAGAAACATATTAAATATCTTTATTTTCCTAAAGAATTTAAGATAATTCAATTTCAGATTATAATTATTGAGACTCAATTTTACGCTGCCATATTAAAGTCAATAGTATTTCTTAATTATAAGCATATGATATGCTTATGTAAAGATTTATATTAAATTACATATAATGTAATGTTGTAGATGATATACTTATTCAGTTTCTCTATTTGTTTAACATAAAGCGCTCAACAACTACTATACTAAAACTTTTTTATTATATATGTAAAAAACATACGGTTTTGTTGATATAAACTTGTACATTTTATATACATTGAGTTTTACAAGTTTATCTAATATATCAATCTAATACTAGTTTTTATTTAGAGCAGTTTTAAAAGTCAACAACATCGTCAATTAATAAAGAAACTTTTATTTATCAGCATTTAGTTACAATTTATGAAATTAGCACACATATACAAGATTGTTTACTGAATGAAAAATAATTGAGTACTGTTTGAAAAGTGTTAAAACACTATTTACGTACAAATTATTAGTGTTTATAACAAATATATTGTACATTCTGTAATTATAAATATATATTTTTTAATTATACCAAATCTCACAGTAATAAACCTCAAATAAATTATGAACCGTCTATAATGAAGTACATAAAAAGCACTTATACAAAATAAGGTCAAATATACACAATATCTCGCAGTAAATCTCAATAAATATTTACTATATGTATTTGAATTTCATATTTTCCCATGTGTGTGTGTGTTACTTATGCCTTATATGTTGTATACCGAATTTATCACCAAAATGCTGCGCTAAACACGCTGCGTACAATATATTTTAGTTGAAATAAATCATTTATCATACGAATATATCTAAATCTAGTTAAAGTATTATTCAAGTTGAAAATATAATTGCAATGATATATATTAGATTTATAGAAATCGATATATGTAAAGTAAAACATAATTTTTACGTATATATTACACGAAATGTCAGTTTAATTGAATTTTAATAATGTAAACAAAATGCAATCAATTGATAATCAAATTATTCAATTTGTCTGATATAACTAATTCATTTCAATCGTAAAAGATTTACAAATGCAAGTTAGCTTTAGATCAGCTACTCCCCGAGCAGTCATATTGATTAGGTCTTAGGATGACATCAGGAACTTGTTCTGATATTGTAAATCAGTATAGTTACTCGAGAAATAGACAATCTTCAATTACTGGAAGTATTTTCTAAGTTTTCTTACATCTTATATGATTAGTAAGTGTACACACAAGAAGAGTGGCCCAGCTTCGCCCGTAGCAGTTTGAATCTGTCTGTAAAACTTTTTTAATTTTTATCGCTTGGATATTAACCAGCATTTTTTGGTTCTAACTCTAACCGAATCGAAGATACGTATAATTAATAACCCAATCTTAGAAAACAAAACATTCTAGCAGTTTCTTGATCGTTTTCATTTCCGTTTGAAGTTCTAGGCAAAATGTTTATTTTTTAGAAAGAAATTGGCTATTGTGTATGTTTTATGACGAAGATGATAAAAAAGACGTTGAAAATCGCTCAAGTTTAAGTTTTTTAAAAGCAAATAAGACGTGGCTGAACTCGATTAATCCTAAAATAGAAGCAAAATACTTGAGAAGATAATTATAGAACTTTTCCGAGTCTTGCGATAAAATCTGTTGGAAATTCCAAGTTTTCCATGTGTTTTCCGATAATCCTGAGCATTCATTTTATATTTTTGCTCATATTAAATATTTTTCATTATTTTTCGCTATAATATAAGAGAGATGAAGCGATAACTTTAATTATTTCTACTAAGGGCGCGCTCAGTGGCTATATAGATCGCAAGGCCAATGTATGTAAAACATTTTAAATTATGAGTAGACTATAATAATGGCCTTGTAACACAAACGAACATCAACATGCATACATTACACTAGGTAACATTGAATTTTTCTGTCACAAAGATGTAAAACATTCTTTAAATCATAGAGTATGTTGCTTGTAACAAACTCCATTAAATGTAACATATACTCGCGAGTAGCTTTCTCGGTAATTGTACTCATACTCATATTCGATCAGAGATATCAGTTAATAGCTACTCCCAGTAATAAACTCAGAGTCATATGGTCCATCCAATCTTGTAGTGTAAATATGACCTCAATACAAAAATTCCGAAACTGCGCATCGTGTCTGTGTGCGTGTGTTGTGTATGTATGTATGTATACGTACATATAAATAGTACATGCTCCGTCGGTTGTGTATAGATGTTCCTCTTCTTAATATATCTTCCTTCAAACTCATAGAAACAAATAAGCCCAATCTTGATTTAATTTACTTTAATCTTCTTCTTTATCACTTCTGCAAGACAATAGTAGCTTTAATATTGTTGCACCCTATATTATTTAAAAGCAGGTGACTAATGACTAATGAAGCATCTACATACTTAGCTTCTATTATTTAAAAGCTGGCGACTAATGACTAAATGACTAATGACGCATCTACATACTTTGCTTCCTCTAAAAATTTTGCAGGATCAAACGGTGCTGTTAGTTCAGCAATTGCTTCTTGTCTATTTTCCGATTTTAAGGATACGTTGAGTGATACATATTTGTGTTTGTTACTAATTTGCCATCCAGAGTACTGCAATCGAATAAAATCTTTATGAATTACATCTAAATTTGTCAATATTGTGTAGATATAAAATAAATTTACATTTATTTATTTATTAAGAATTATTTCTATTTGCTATCAATATTAAAGATATATATATATATGTATATTTAATTCTGCAAAATGATACTTACTGTCGTTGTACTTTTGTACAATATTTTTCCGGATTTATCCTGGAAAGGCAAATATTTTTGGAGTAGCGCTTTTCCATCTATCCTCCACAAATTTGGATATTTGTCTACCTCAGATATGTTCTTATTTTTATTCTTCTTAGCTACTTCAAGATCTTCCTTTGAAATAACAAACGAACCAGACTGCAAAAAATATTGATTGTTCAGAATAAATATTTAAAAAAATAGTGCACATTATAATTTCCATTAATAATGCATGATTATTATATATAATTCAGCATTAATGATACTATTATTCATCATTAATGAGATCATTATATAACTCCTTGTCATGTACCTGGAAGTTCTTTGGATGTTCACCGTCCTGTTCACTGTTTTCTTCTGAATCTTCATCTTCGTCATCTTCTTCTTTTTTATTAGATCTTTTTCTTTTTGGTTTTCTTCCATCAGAATCAGATTCTTCTTCTTCTTCATCATCTTCCTCTTCCTCCTCCTCATCTTCTTCTTCCTCCTCTTCTTCAGAATGATGTCGCTTTTTTGTTGCTTCTCTTTGTGGTCTTACTTTAGCACTCTGTAGAAGATTGTAATATTAGAGATTGTTATATTAGAGAATCTTTGCATAGTTTTTAAATTCAGGTCTTATAATACAAAAATAAACAAATATGATTTCCAGCAAAGTTTAAATAAAAGGCTTTTAATATTTATTAATGATATTATATTAGAAGAAACATCAATAAAATGTTTCAACTCTTACTAAAGTCTTCATATGTAAATTAACAAATGTTTAAAATAAAAAGCATCAAGACATTCGTTAAACACGATTATAAGAAATCATTCTCAAATAAGGTTCTCAACAAGAAGACTAGTCAAAACACATGTAATACAGAGAAAAACAAACAGAAAAACTTTCTTCAAATGTAAACAACTAAAGTGACTTTCTGTCAATCCTTAACACACATACATACACATACATACACATACACAAAGAGACTTTCTTATCATGATCAATCGTACATATTCAAAATCTTTTCTTAAGTTGAAGCAAACATAAGCATATACGTATCATACGTATAAGAATATTTACAAGTTTTTTCAAAATGTGTTTCTTTTTTTATTGTTTCAAGAATTGTTTGTGACGATTTGAAAAAGTCGCGACTCGGCGCCACATCGAATGGTCGACCGGCCGGCAATGATGGCCGCTGATGATCAGTTCGAGCATTACGATGAACAAACATCTTTATCTCGAAAGATACGCCTTAACAGCGACATGTCATCGCCCTGCCGAAAGTTCACCGCGGTTCTAGAAAGAACTCGATCGAAGCGACGAGAACCGCGAGATACACTCGATAACATGTTGGCTTCGTTTCTCGAGACGAAAAAAAAACCGCAGGAAATCATCACGATCTTCTGCGCGTTACCGTTAACGTTCATGAGACGACGCTTCAAGCATCACATTCGGTGGTGCCAGGTGTTCACCTGGCACGTGCATGAAGGAATCTGTAGCGCGTTATTGTCGGAACGAGCTCATGACGTGGATATCGTGATGAGTTCTCATTGATAGCAATTTCCTGTACAGCGAAATGTTCGCCGAATATAGATGATATCAGCTGCTATTGCTGCTGCGTCCGATAGACATTTTAACGCGCGAACGTTACGGCCGTTGCCGAGAAGACGATAATCTCGCGAGAATTCGTAAATTATTGCTCGGTTTGATCGTAATACAGAAGTTCGACAAGAACAATCAGGAAGATAACAATTGCGCATTTACCTCGTTCTCGGCCTCTGGAGTCCACTCCTCTTCGGAAGGTCCTTCCTCCGGATCGTCCGGGTCGTCCACCTCGAACTCGTCGTCGTCGGAGACGTCCTTGATCTTCTTCATATTGCTTTTGCGTGAAATGTTTGCGGTGCGACCGCTCGCGGAAACGCGAGACACAAGCAAAAACAGCGAAAAAAGACGGCGTGTGCGAGTACGCGAATTGCGAATATAGTTAAACAATATGGCGACTCACGGATCTACCGGCAAACGCGTTCTTCTCCAAAGCCGGCCTGGCACCGCGGCTTAACGAATGATCCTCAGATGGCGACACAAGTATTACTATTTGCGGTGGCGCTTGCTGACTGTTGTGTGCTGCCTTTGTCGCGGTCCTAAACACTTTTATATTTTGCTAATTGCTGTTTTAATTGGAAGGTAATGCATTTATAATTTCTATGCGATATTAATTAGTAGTAATAAATACACAGCTGCGTTTCAAATAAATACTAATTATGTAGATATACTTGTCGAATAAATGTAAATTACAGTTTTGTCAATAACGCGATGATGGCACTGTGTTCTTTTCTTTTTTTTCGCGCGTGTTTCAATATAATGCCGAATTTTAATAAAGACAAAAGTAAAATCTTTAGTTGAAAGAATTGAAACCTTGTATATATTAATATAAAAATAAATTTATATTATTATATAACATAATATATAGACGGGAGAAAATGTTGAAACAAGTTTTTAATAACATTTGTATGTATATGTGTGTGTGTGTGTGTGCAAGTAAAAAATATCTGGTAAAATCATAAAAAAATTGTTACAAGAATAAGAAAAACTTCGTCAAATCTAATACCAAAAAACATGTTCTCTTCGTCTGACAAGACTGTTTTTGCGTTTTGTTGACAAAAATATGGGTTAAAATTAATTAGAAAAACCTATGAGTTTGGTAGAATGGATATTTATGAAAAAGAATATTTTGAAAGACATACTGGATACAATCCATGCAATTGTCATTATCAAATCGCAGATAACATATGAAATTAAGCAAAAGTGGTAGTTAAATAGCTGGTTTTTTCAGTCGCTAATAAATATTTAGTTCTTATGCATTAGGTTTTTGGATTCGTACTGTTTTCCGGGTCGATATAGGGGTTGACGCATGCGTCGAGGAAGATGGTTCTCCAGTATTTACGATAGTAGTGACGCTCTCAGAAACCCCGGAGTGTAAGGGTGAAGAGTTTACGTACGGACAGTGAAATCGGAGAGGACAATGTTCGAGCTTTATGGTGTCAGCAAAGATGGTATGGTTTATAATTCACCGTCTCCTAGACAAAAAGAAGTCGATATCCTGGAGGTAAGTAGGTCGGAGTAGTATGCTATTTAAAAAATATTCTTTGTTATTAATTACAATGATCTCAAAAGCTTCCTCTTAATTGTTCTATCATCAGTCTGTAAGACTCCCGAGAGTGTCTGCTAAAATATAATTTATGGAGCACTTTCTATAATTAATAGCCGCGGTGAGCAGTCAAGAATAAAAGCGCCTACACTGTTTCATTGCTTTTACACACATGCAGAAAGTTCTTTTTTAGCTAAAAATAGAAAATACTCAGTTTGATAGTAAAACATTAGGATTGTTGTTTCTTTTATTTTTTAATATAATCGAACGCAAAAAAAGTGTATTTTAGGAGTATATAGAACCGCTGTTTTACATATAAAAATGTTTTTATTATATAGAGTTTTTTTTATTGATTGAGTTCTTTTTGATATTTTAGGTTTTAATTATTTAAAGTTTAAAATATGTGAGTTTTCTTAGAGAAACAAAATAAATAATAATAGAGGATGCATAATATGGTAAAGTTACATAACATTATAAAGTTCTCAAAATACTAAAACCAAAAACTATTCAACGTTAATGTTATTTTTACGATCAACTATGAAAAGTGGACATAACTGTATGTAAAGTATATAATTGTACGCATTGTATTTTTCTGTAGCTGTGTTCCTTTTTTCAAGGCAAACGTGTTTTTACGATGCATACATCTTTCATAAAGCTGCGTGCTGTTAATACTGACATAATGCGACATTCGCACAACGTAGATAAATAGTTATGCAATCTTTGCGATCTCTCGAGATTTGATTTACGGAGACAATGTTAAAGCTACACTACACAATATTATAGCTTGTGCAAATTAACACATTTTTACAGACCTGCTTGCAACTCTCTTCGCCGGAACTTATAGGAAAACTGCCTAACGGTGATGCACTTCACCATATCAAGGACACGGGGGTTTCAACTTCCTTCAACAAAGCTAAAGAACCGTCGAGAGAGAGCAGTGAGTCTACTTCATGTGCTTACAATAAAATCGAAACATTTATAAATTTTTTATTAAAAGTATAAAAATTTTTGAAAAAAGAGAGATCATAGCACAAAACTATATTTCAAATATTTAATTATTATAATTTTTAATAATATTTTTAATAATTATAATAATTTTTAAGTACATACATAAATATATTTAAATCGTTACGTGGATAAATAAGTAACAAATATTTTTTTTCAACGTTTGAGCGTCCATATATTTAAATATAGGATTTACATGTATTTGCGTATCCTTCTGTCGTAAGTGATACTTGCGATTACCGTTATCAAACAAGCGTTATAAATCGAATTAACAGACATTTATGAACTCTCAACCGTGTCGCGCTCGTGATCGTCGAACGCTTTCTCGATTATCCCATCATCCCTCGTTGTTCCCGATGACCGAACGACGAGCGTATTTGATCTTTCTTGCTTTCCTCCAATTTCGCACGTCAACGAGCTTGCTTACGTAAAAGCGTTTGCGATCTAAGGAAACTCGTCGTACAATGAGAAACGACGAGTGACAGTTTCGCGATTTCAAGTGTGATTTCTATTCACGGATCGGCGATCTCCTCGAGAGATTGCATCGGTAGTTGCTGAGGAATCGGTAGATCGAAGTGTTTCAGTCACGGTGATTTCACGTATCAGTTAGAAAAGCTACGCTCGACTAGTCGTCCCGCTCTGAGAAGATTCCGCTGGAAGTTCGAGATGCTCTCACAATCTCTTTATGTACAAATATATGTACATCTAATCGAGAAAAAAAAACGATTAGAATATAATATGAAGAACTACTTTTTTAGGACAAAGCGTTGTAAGGAGATGGGCGGTGATGATTGGAATCTTCTTCCTCGGCTGTGCCTTAGTGGCTGGAGTAGGTCTGCCCCTCGCCCTCGAGCTCCGAAGTTCTCACTTGTTAGAGGCCAGATTGCAGGTGGTCCGAAGGATGCTGTCGGAGGTTCCTCTGATTGACGGGTAACAGTTGTGTCTCATATAAATTAGAAGAAAATAGATACTATGGTCTGTGTGAGTTAAAATTAGATTTCATTTTCAACGGTTAGCTTGCGATTACTCGAAGTGACAGGGAACAGCTGTGAATACATGTCTATAAAGTATCCGAGAGAACAGTTTGTTAAATCGAGATAAAAATTTTCTGAAAAGAGAAGTTTTATACATATAAAAATAATTACAAGTTTTAAGCTTTTGCATAAAATTTACAAATGAAATTTTTAAATATCCAAACTTCTCGAAACTACGAAATTTGAAAGAATCTCCGGTTTACATCTTGTCATATCCCGTCAGAAACAACGACTTCGCTTGGAATCTGCGCAAGCACCGCGGAAGCACCAAACTGGGTAACTTCCCCTTCGATGAAAATCTGTCGCGCAACGCTAGCTGGGGTCCGCAATGGCAGACCGATTTGATTCGCTTGGAGCAGGGAATCGTCGGCGCGCAATTCTGGTCGGCTTACGTGCCGTGCGAGGCGCAGTTCCTGGACGCCGTGCAGCTCACTCTCGAGCAGATCGATATCGTGCGCAGGCTCGCCTCGCGCTACCCCAAACGAATCCGGCTGGTGACAACAAGCAGCGAACTGGAAAAAGCTCATCGTGACGGGGTGATCGCCAGTCTGGTGGGTATCGAGGGTGGCCACAGCATCGGCACCTCAATGGCGGTGCTGAGAAGCTTCTACCGGCTGGGCGCGCGCTACATGACCCTGACCCACAAGTGCAACACTCCGTGGTGAGTGTTTCGGTCAGAAAGAAGATTAACGACATGTGCGCGCTCATGTGACGCGCACACGAGCGTTGCATTGTAATAACAGCAGAAGAGAATAAACCTTGAAGACAAATTGGTATCTCCTATATTGGTTAATGTTTATTTTCTCATCGCTGTACAGTTCTGTCGGTCAGTAGTTTCGAGCGATTTGATCTCAGTTCTCGGAATAAGCTTATTATATCCGCGAGAGCAATCGAGAAGATACTAGTTAATTAACTACAAGCTATATAAGCACGCGTGTGCCGACTGAGCTGAAAGGAAATGTGACGTAACTTGAACTTGCGTTATCTTTGTATGTAAGTCACTTTAATTAGGTCGACAATACTTCGAAACTCTAACGATCTTCGTTTATCTACAATTGTACATTTCATTCCATTCGCGAAAACTTATATCAGCAGGATTGTTTCTGATTTAAAAAAAAAAAAACTATAGAGAATTTCCGATTTTTGCAACATATTGGAAGACCGATTTCGGCTTACAGGGCTGATTCGTGCTCCGTCGACGATCCGAACTCGGACGCGCCGTCGTATTTTCACAGCGACGGCCTTTCGGCATTTGGCAAGGCGGTCGTTCGGGAGCTGAATCGGCTCGGCATGCTCGTGGACCTCTCTCACGTCTCGGTGAAGACGATGAGGGACGCTCTCGCGGTGACGAAAGCGCCGGTCATCTTCTCGCACAGCGCTGCGAAGGCGCTCTGTAATTCCACGAGCAACGTTCCGGACAACGTACTGCGAAATTTGGTAAGAAACAAATTCTCCGAGAATCTTGACATGCATTTTACATTCTCTAATCTCGTGATAGCTGGTAAAAATAATGATATAAAACTCTGAGTCTGTCTAATGTAAGTTTAAATGTTTTTCAACGTCGATTTTTCTGGCTACATTTTAATTTCGAACTAGAGAAATTTAATTTTTTCTCTCATCAGTAAAAAACGACTTTTCTTACAATTTCTTTGTTGAACAAGTGATATAATCGTCGCGGCTTTCATATCTTGTTCTTTTTTTCCCAGTCTCTCAACGGAGGTCTGGTTATGATCAGTTTTGACAGCGCGCATCTGAGCTGCAGCGATAAGGCCTCCATGTACGATATCATAGGTGCGTAAGTAGTGCAAAAGATCAAAACATTCGAAATCGTAGTAAACATCGGGAACACGGATAGATAAGGAACCGCCCGAAAATATCGCTGTCTTCTTACAGCTCATATCAATCACATCAGACGAACAGCTGGCGTAAACCATGTGGGTCTCGGCGCGGGCTACGATGGAATACTGAGGTAGTTAAAGACGCACCAGCGTCATTCGTATCTTTATCGTCTACTAGTAACACAATAGAGCGCTAATGCATCTTCAAAGAAGCTGCGTAATACGCACGCTTTTCGCTGCCGGAATCTCTCGAGTAACAATTTGTCTCAATAATAATTTCACATTTAGTTTTACGTTCTTGGCAATTGATCAATTAGTTAAAATTGATTAATTTATGATGATTCAATGTTTTAATAATTGCTCATTTCCTCCACTTTAATTTTTCAGTTATTTCAATCAGGATGTTTGCGTAAACATGTGACATTAAAAAATGTTACTTAATACGATGTTGTTCAGACCACCGACGGAATTGCCGGACGTTTCCGGCTACCCTTTGTTGCTGGCCGAGCTGACGCGGGATCGCAGATGGTCCGCGACTGACATAAAGAAGCTGGTGGGCGGGAATTTGTTGCGCGTCCTCAAAGAGGTGGAAAATCATGCGGCGACGCTCTCGAATCAGTTCCCGGCGGAGGAATGGATCCCTCAGGAGCTTATCGAGGACACTTTCTATTGCAAATATCACGATGCGTAGAAAAGCCTCTTGTTCTACTCGTTTCTTATTCATCGATTAAGATCTCATTCGATTTCTCGGTAACAATAAGAAAAGACAACGCACACTTCGAAACTCAAACCATCATATATCTGTATCGTCTCTTTGTATTTGAATAGTCCGAGCTGTTTTACATTTTTAATAAAGTAGATAGACACTCTGTACTCTGTTAAAAAACAGAGTTTCGTTTTCTTCGAGATCATCCCAACAAAAGAATATTATTTTCCTTTATTCTACCTAGAATCCATTTCCATTAAATGCCTCAGGATTTCTCTTGAATGTGATATTGACTTTTGCGGCACGATTGCAAAATTTTGTCGAGGTATTTCCTGGAAGAAACATGCATATGAGGCATTTGTGGTGTACCCTATCGTTCGCTCTATGCATGTTAAAGATATATTTGACAATCTTATAATTTGCTGTACACACACTTTTTCCTTGTATTATTTTCAACCTCGTTTGGTAGAGCACGAATTCGGCAACAGCATGCTTGAAACCATTGTGCGACCAGTCTCGTTACGTCACGTTCAATTGCGTTTATGGTCAAAATGATTGTTAGCAAGTTGAGTCAATTTACCTTTTGTCTTGAGACTCTCTCCTCCTCGTATCTACCGTCATATAATGCATGTCGAAGCAATTATTTAATCTTGACACACGCACGCAGACACATAAAGGCCATACAGAGGCGGGCAAGTCGCAATATGTCAATTACACCGTTTAATTTTTAACTCGAGAAGTTTATATTGCAATCGGGAACGGCGTCGCGTGAATAATCTTGCTATCTGAATCTCGTATACAATCTCGTGCAGCTCTCTTTTAAAGGTAATAAGTCGCGAAGATTTCAGTGATGTTGAAGTAATTCATGTATATATACACACTTGGCGATCGAGAGTGAAAAATTATTTATAGTATTCACTTCTCTCTCTGCACGTTTTTTTCACGCATCTTGGCCTGTTGTAATTAACGTCTGATCTCGATGACGAAGTCGTTGAACTTGAAAACTTCTTACAAGTATATTCGACGATTTGTTGAACAGAATATCTATTCCAAAATATGTGGAACTTGTATATTTTCTCGTAATCTTCTTCCATATTAACCCGCGAACATTGTTCTATGTATACGCGATTTTATATCGCATCTTTTTACATATCGGTTGTTTCATAAACGATTATTTTTAAACAACTTTCTAACAAAACAGATAAGAACGAATTAATTTTAATAAGATACTCCGTCAGCCGAGTTAGATCTCGCATTTTTCAGAAATCGTGAAAGTGCTACACTGACCACGAACATCGTGCATCGAGCTTTCGCTTTCATCGTTATTAACATGTTTTCTAGATGTGGGTCATGCACACTGTGAGGTTGCGATGTTTTTTTTTTTTGCACTTGAAAACAACAATCGGAGAGGCATCATCTGATTACTTTCTTCTTTTAAAAGCATTGCTCAATAACGCATTCGTAAGCAAACTCGATCAAGTGTGTCAAATTGGATTCTTGTTGACGAAAAAGCAGACTGTAATCGTTTATAAGTACCCTAATCGGTTTTCTTTGCTCGTTTCTTATCGATACAATCACTCGATTATATTAAATATCCAAAAAAACAAATAATATGATTTCTCGATGACAAAGATTAAAAAATCTTTTTATTTAAATTAAGGCAAATTAAATTAAAGGAAAAAACAAACATATTTTTTTGAGAGACACTTATGAAAGTCTCTGATACGTGTTAAATATTACGTATGTAAGTCTCTGGTGTTAGTTAAACATTATCTCATAGTTCTTGGCCGTAATAATCTGAGCTGTATCTCTAATTAAGTTTCTACTTTTACCCCGACGTTGTATCTTAAATCTTTGCCATTAATTAATGATGTCTTTACACGCACCTTTTACTAGTGTGCAATGAAATACGAAGAGCCGCGCGCGAGTACCGGGCGCGGTGCGATACTTAATTAATGCATAATAATTATAATTCATGCTCGCATGCTTCGGCAAGCGTATCATTTTTTTTTTCGCTGAATACGCGGTTTTCTCCGCAAATTCATTTTCGGCGCGCAGCAGCGATCACTACGTGATCCGCGGAACGAGACGACGACGAAGAGACGAGGATGCGCGTGCGACGCGCGGGCTCACGCGCGAGGCCGAGGGGAGCACGCACAGAGTCGGGTCAAAGAGGCCAAGATAAATTGCAATCTAATCCGCGGGAGTCAAGCCGGGGCCAATTGCGATCTGTTGAACGTCCACAGGAAGAGAGGAGTGGCGCCCGTGCTCGGAGCGCGTTGTACACCTCCTACCTTTGAGGCCTTGCGGCAAATGCTGACGGATCGTAAAATCCTCTTGTCTTTAAAACGCCGAGAAGTCGCGAAGACGCACGACGTCGACCGATCGGCAGCGGTGTGCGTTATCGTCAAGCACCCGCAGAATTCGCAAAAAAAAAAAAAAAATAAGAAAAAGATTCCGATTAAGTCTCTGACATGAGAGAATCAAGATGTTGAGATAACATCGTCCTGTAAGAAAAATTGCTATCATTATGCTGTCAGGTAGTTATAAGTTCTGATAGATGTACAGAGGTATGTATTTTACGTAAAAGGAAAACGAGATAAAGAGTAGGAATTGGAAATTAAAGAAACGGAAAATATGAAACAGATGCGCGATCGTCTGAGACATTGAGTGCGGCAGAACAGACCGGAGAAGAAATTCTATATATATATATGTCTTAAATAAATATCTTTCACGGTGAACTAGTTTAGAAGTTTTCTCGTTTGGTGTGGGCAAACTTCTACTTTTCTAACGCGATAAAATCTCCTAAAAAGGAACAGACCCCGCGTCTCTCAACCGGAGCAAGCCGCTCCTGACGCGGCATCGTGGCGCGGAAATGGTAGGGGATTCGAAGATTAGAGTCGCTCCTCCGCACGCCAAAACTTCAGTTTAGTTTACTAACGGCCCCCGAGTCGCATCCTCCAACGCGGCCGGCCACACGGAAACGCACGCGACCGAAAACACAAGTAGAAAGAAAGGAGAAAAGAGAAGAGGAAACGCGGGGGCTTGTGCAAGTCGCGAAGCGATGATGTGAAGCGGCTGCGGCGACGCGGAAGAAAGAAAAGAAAAGAAGTCCGCAAGTTTTCACTGACAAGAAAGAGAGATATCGCACACGCTCGCTCGTTTTCGTTCAACGCCGAGTTCACATTTATTTTTCGTTGCTTGAAAAGATCTCGCGACGCGAAAGGCAAAGAAATTGGAGCGTGTGTGCGCTTTAATATGCGTTTGTGAGACACACACTCTCTCGAGGGAAGTTAAAAAAAGGGCGAAGCGAACAGGTGAGCGCTCGTTGATTTATATTTCGCGCAACGTGTGTTGAGAGCATGGCGGCACCAAGTATCATCTTTTTTTGGCAAAAAACTAAATGAGATTTACGTCTCTCGACAAATTTAACACATCTTGTACATCTTCTTATATTATATTTAGCCACTGTTTGAACAGTTTTTTTTTGAAGTTTTACTATACTATATGTAACATGAAGAATCCATGATTTCTGCAATTCATTTCTTAACCCGAGACGACAAAGAAGAAGAGTTTTTAAATAATTTTAAAAGATAAAACGATAAAACGATAAAAAAGATAAAATACTTTTAAAAGATAAAACGTACCTTTCTTAATATTTAAAACAAATGTTTTAATCAAACAGGATTTTTTAAATGTTTCATTTATTTTTTAATTAATTTTTCTCTAATGTTTAATGCAATAACATTTTTACGTACATAATATTATGCGATGTTTGTTTACTCTCTTCATAAATTCGGTTGAGCAAGTTGTCAATTTTGAGCAATGCACGTGGTAAGTTAAACATTTCTGCACGTACACTCACTCGCGATGTGCGTAATTGTGGAAAGAGATCAAAGGTTTTTCTACAACTACTTTGATCTTGTTCAGAACTTGTATGTCAATATTTTAGAGATGTAATTACACGTGCACATGTAGGCAGTATTAAATAAATTTTTCACAATTAATGTTTTTCAAATCAACGTGTAAGTTAATTTTTTTACGAGACGTACATAGCTGAGGTTAAAATAGAAAAAGACAAGAATTCTCTCGTGCAATACTCCCGGAAAATTAAAATCTCCATCCAAGACAAATGGTTTTTTTGTGTGTTAGATCTAGTGTCGTAAACCGCATAACTTGTTATGCCTGTCTTGCGATTTGTTTTTAACGCACGTTCACTCAAGGCAATGATCTGACCGTGCTCGTAATAAAAATAACTCTGTATTTCCTTAAATACGCGGAAGTATAATGATTAGAATCTTCTCTTGACGTCAAAGAGCAAATGAAGCATATTTATTCAAATCGGATTCTTCTAATTTTAAATGATAAGATGAAAGATGTTTGTCGACAAAAAATGTTTAGAAATGTATTTTTTATCTTTGGACATTTATGCAACGAGATGCTTTTTTTTCTTTAATTTAAGATCGCGTGAAAAAAATTAACGTTATGTTTTCTACTATATCAAGATAGCTATTCTTTTCCAAAAAAAATTTTTCTATCCATAAAGTGCATTAGGTTAATCGATCGATCTAGGCCGCAGCGATAAAGAAGTTGAGATAAATATATAATTAAAAAAACGAAAAAAAAATATACATATATACCCGGAGGAAGATTAATAGTGTGCCTCTCTCCGACTCTAAATCACTCTGGCAAGTTGCCAGAAAAGCGCTCGGTGTATATCGTTCCTCGCTCTAAAGAAGTTAAATTTTGAATTTATATGAGCACTCGCACGGCGCGAAGCGCGACTTAACGAACGCAACGCCGTTCTTTTAACACGTCCCATGTTTATGAATAGATTTAAAAACGGATACACACCGCTCGCGGAACCCCCCGTCGTACATTTTTCGTGCGTTCTGTACAAAGAGACTGTTTCTCTCGAAACTCCCGGGCAACTTTCTGTTTATATCTTCAACATCCTGTGAGCCTTGATAAGACTCGCGCATCCTATCTCCGAAAGCGTTCTCTTTCGAGAACAACACGACTCGGAAGCGTCGCATCTTCGACTACTGGTTTTGCAATTGTCAAATAATTAGATGTCGAGCACGTTTGGTGCAAAAACATTTTTCACCAACTTGTAAGCGTAATTGATTATTTTTCTCTCGATGTAAGAGAGTTGCGCACGATATAACTTCTCATTCTCATTCTTCAATAAATCTTTATGTCAATTATTTCATTTTATTTAATCGTCTGAAAATCGTTGTGGCTCAAAGTATCAATAATGCATTCGCGTAAATGTTCCGTTTCGTATGTTCCGCGCGCAGCAATGTGCGCGCCGCAGGTAACATATCTATAATTGCGAGCGCATTCGTTGCATAAGAGCCCCCTAACCGTCTATCTACAGTTATCCACTTCAACATTGTACCTTTAAAGCGTCAGTGTTAAGTGATCGAAGATGACAAGTACGCAACTGTTGCACCACGCAGATTCCCTCGCAGCGAGATGCGTGTGCCGGCACAGATGCGATTAGTAGGCGCGAAATCGAATGCATTTGTACGGTGCGCGCGAGCAGGGTCGGATTTAAACGGCGAGCAATTTGCCTCGGGACACTCGACGAAATGTGCGCGTTATCTATGTACAAGAAATAAAACAATTATATAAAACTATGAAATCGTTATATAACAAAATATTCGATGACGTACTGAGAACTAATACCCGTAACATAAAATCGTGGATATTTTCAAAATAAAAAAGATGCAATACATGCAACTTGTAAGTCATAATGCAAGACATTAAAATGCATTTCTCCCGTTTTTTCACTCGAAAGAATCGAAATATTTTCACGAATTTGTTAAAATTTAGAATAGACCAGTTCGCGAATTGTTTTTAATTTTTTTTGTTTTTTTTTTATTTTTTATTGCGCATCAAGAATGCAATAGTAATTCTAGAAGAAACCGGGAACGCGATATGACGACTACGTCGAGTTCGTTTATATATACGCACTGATTCTGCAACCGATCCTGAGACGAGAGCGTGCATGCTGCACGCTTTCGTCGATCCGCCGGGATGCATCCGATTTAATAACGATCTTTTGCGATTTCACGACGCAATTTCGCGGCACAAAAGGGAATAAATCGCCACGTGATTAGACGGACATGCGCTTTTCCGCGCGGCTTAATCCGTTAATCGAAGAAGATCCTTTCGTTTTCAGACCTCGTCGAACGTGTAGAGAGCGCGACTCACCGAAGTGTGAAAATTCGACTGTGAGATTTTTCTAAATATATTGTTCCAAGCGCGCTTTCCTCGGCGAATGTTTACATTAATTGTTTTCTGAATTTTTAAAAATTTTCTTTTTTACGTTGCTCACACGCGAAAAAAAACTGGCTTACATAAAAATTAAATCGACAACAAACTGTTCGACGTAAGAACGAAAAATCTTTCACACAGGAATCACATACAAGACAATCGTATCTTGTTGCAACAAAAGTGTTCGATTGCCTATCAAGCAATGCGCGTAAGATTTGTTAAGGGGTTAAGCTCTTTAGAGAAATAAATCATTGTAAGAGCGCCGGCATTCGCACTTTTTTTCTCCAGTAAAAGTCGGCGCACTCATTCATTTTTTTCAAGCTTTCAAAATTTCTAGGAAAAATTTACACTCAAAAGTCGATTAAGATTCAATTAAGAAAGAAACTTTGAAGTTTCATTTTTTTTTTTTTTTTAGACTTCTGAGATCCGTGCGTACGCGGATCCGTGTGTAACCGTAACAAATATATTCGCGTGTTCGTGTGAATGCGAATTGCAACGGAACAAACGGAGCTTTCCATGAAGGAAAGTTCTTGTCTTCGACCGTCATTGTCTCACCGACGGAACGCGCGCGCGATGACAAAGGATCGCGGGTGACACAAAAAGAATGACAGAAACGAATAATGTCGCTCGCGTACACGTTTTCTCATTCAATGCAAAACAGCTGATTCATCCGCCCGCTGTCGCATCGTTTGTATCGAGACTCACCAGGGACAGTTTTGATAATAATTCATCTCGTCCTTTTGCAGAGACGCGCCGACTGAAAGAGGCTACGCCAGAAGAAGGACGAGACGGCCAAGGAGACGGCGAAGATGAGATACAAGGTGAGATGCACATACTGTTTCGTTAGGTCTGTGTCTATCATTCGTTGATGGAACATATCGATAGAAACGGGAATAAATTAGAATCGAA
Organism: Pseudomyrmex cubaensis; assembly: GCA_014825685.1. Lineage (NCBI taxonomy): Eukaryota > Metazoa > Arthropoda > Insecta > Hymenoptera > Formicidae > Pseudomyrmex > Pseudomyrmex cubaensis. The sequence continues at coordinate 42,107 of QVOA01020979.1, forward strand.
GTGTCATTGTACGAGAGAACTGTCTTTCTCATTAAAATAAACATGTTTTTCATCGAGACTTTTTTTCGAGTCGTCACTCTTCTTTCTGCGACAACATCGTCGTAAATGTTAATTATGCGCATGGATAAAATAATTTTTACATGAATATGTTGCCTCTACGTTCAAAACAATTAAGATCTTGAAATATCACGACGACATATTACACGTACTAAAAAACTGTACTAAAAAACATGTTAAAATTGTTTTTGAAATGCTCTTCAGCTTGTACGATATTTTACGTGGCACACATTTGCCTTACAATATATCTGTGTAAACACTCTGCTTTTTTTGTCACATTTACTCTTTAACTAAGTTACAAGACAAAATCAAAACTCTTTTGACAATCAAAAATAACACGTTTTACTGATTCGAGAAATTTATTTTGACACGATTTTCGTCTGAGAAAATTTTGAACTATATATTGAAATAAACAAATTGACAAGAGGGAGGGTAGTGCTCAGCAATTTGTTGCACGCGTCAAGATAAAATCGTCTCCAAATCGTGCGGTTTACGTTCTTGAAATTTAATGCAAATCCCACACGTTTGTGCAACAGACTCTCATTTCACATTCATCTCGTGTGTATGTTCAGGAAGTCAACGTCGCACAATTGGAAATGATTTATTTAAATTAATTCTAATTGATGAATGTACTTTAAAGGATTATCCCGCTTGCGCGACATTCTTATCGGCGTCGAATCTTTACCTTTGAATGTTTATCTTCTTCGTCGTCAGGCGTTAAAAGTCGTCAGTTCATTGAATGCAAATAAATTCGCCTTGATTTTACAAGAATGTTTTTAAGATAAAGCGTAAACAAACTTCGAAACTTTGATACGAGGAATTTGTATTGTCGCGGAATTGATCTTAATCGTTACAAGTATCGATGCGTAGCGGTGTTTCGCGCCACACGCGCGGGGATCTGCATAAAACATAAGCCGATACAACGCACCCACTGCCTTGAGTTGTCATTATACGCGATGCGTAAGGTGAGGCGATCTGTTCCGCTCACATAAGTGCAATCTATTCCGCGCTGATGATAATATATCGAATGTGTTAACGAGAACAGAAAATATCACACAAAGCAAAGTCTTTACACGACGACACGTTTCCCAAAGTCGCGACATCCGGAAAATATATAAAATTCAAGAAGAAACAAGGAAATATTTTGGAAAAAAGAACATTTTAATTACACATGATTTTTCCCGCGTGATTATTCAGTGTGTAAAAAATTTTCGTGTGTGCACGAACACACTTTCGATAATTTTTAACAGATTTTTGATTATTCTGAGTTTTTGAATATTTAAATCGTATTATGCGTAACAAATAATAATAATTACGTATGAAATAATTAAAATAAAAGTTTGCCCGCGCGGTCATAAATTTACGACTTGCACGAATCGATCACAACCGTTGTTCCCTTCAATTAAATTCAATTAGGAAGGGAAAAGTAGCTACCGTGTTCGACTACTTCGTTAGAAACTGCGAACAGTCGAACATCTGAAACCAATTCTAGTTCTCTTCTATTTTTTTTTTTTTTTGAAGGATAATTAAAATAAGACCAGTTTCTAACATCGGATATATATCACATTCTATTCGTGCTGCTCGAGGCAGATAAAGTGGTGCCATTCATGGGCAATATCGATCTTTTCCTTTTGTAGCGCAACTTCGTAATTCGCGTATTTTCTTTTGGTTTTTAAATTAAACACTTCAGTTTGAAACTTTCTTTGTGTGAGAGTGAGAGAAAAGTGCAAAATACAAAACTTAAGACTCGGCCGCAAAAACTCTTCGTTGTTCTAAGCTTTAAAACACGTTTGGTAGATGATTGAGACAATCTTATCTACTTTCTTTCGAAGTAGAATGATCGCGCACCGTTTCCTCCTCCCTCTGTTCGTCCTGTTTAATCGCCTTTCTCGCTATCTATGCTGTGGATCGACCCCGCGTTCCGTCGAGATCAACATAACCGATTGTTCCTTCGATCAAAATCCCGGGCAAAAGAAGTGGAGCGTGTACGCAGATTCGCGGTCAAGGCGGCGAGAATCGCACGAGATATTCGAGTCAATGGCAAGGAGAGCACTTGAAACGAATTCGTAGTAGTCCGGAAGTCATTCGCGAGCAGCGCAATAGTCTTTGATTGCAGAGCAGTATCAGCATTATCGGCACGTCAATCGTCAGCGTATTGATGCATAAAAATAAATGTGATTCTCGCTTGCGCAAATATCAATTCAACGGAAATATAACTCGATGACGTGTATAAAAAGAAAACAATTCGACTAAAGCCGCGAAATCAGGTTGAGAAGTTCGTGAAAGTGAAAGATTTGCAGAATCCGCACTTTCTTCACTTATCTTTAACCCGTCTGTTTGAGCAATCTGTTCGTCACGAGGTGTGAAATTTTTATGAATATAATTTTGACGAACAACACAAAAGCCTGAGCGCGGTGAAAGAAACGGGGAGCGCGCAATGATAGTGTGTCGCGAAGAGAGACCGCCTGGACTGCTGAAGTTTGAAGTCAGTGACCACCCTCGGTACTGTAATTGCATTATAAAGTAATAGGCGCGATGATGGGTTTCAAGCAGCAGCTCGGCGACACTTACGACTCCCCACGTACCGTGTCGTCGAAATAGGATCTTCTCAATGGCACATTGAGCCGTTCCACTTGTGGAGCGCGAAAACAGCAGGACACGATGCACGAGTCTGTATATAGACTGAGTTAGTGAGTGAGTTAGTCACTTTTGAAGTCAGCCTGCGGACAGCCTTCCGCCAACCTACATTTTGCGGTAATCGTTGAAAAGTAATTTTGCCGCTCGTTAGATTCGCCATTATCTGTCGAATAAAACCAGACGAACGCGAATTATAACTTTTTGCGAATTATATCTTTTTAAATATTTTACTGAGGTTTCTCTGATTGTTCTTGAATATTTAATTAATTAATTTTCCTGAGAAAATCACGCGCTCAAAAAAGTATTGTATATTTGAACGATTGCTTATATGTATTGGATTTATAGACAAAAAAGGAAGAGTCACATTACAATATGTTCTTCAAATTTCTACTTATCTCCAGATAACAAGTATAAAAATATACTTAAATGTCAATGTTTTTTTATCTATAGTAAACATGTCCTAAAATACATCGAAATTTCTGATAACAGTTTCCGACACACAAGCGTATATCAGATGTGTCTGCGAGAGAGGAAGAGACTTCTCGACGAGAAAACGTATACGCGGAATAAAATAAACGAATGTGCGAGCGACATATGTTGGTCGCTTCAATGCTCTTTTTTTTTCGTACGAACAAACGCTCTAACAAAAAATACACCGAATATTTGTCTCTTCCTTCGCGAACGGACTGCGAATATGTAAACGAGTATAATGAACCGGTCTCGTGAGAACATAATCCGAGTCTTTCGACATAGAAAATTTCTCAGACGACAACGACCAGAGCGCAGCAACGCGGTAACACCGGCCAAATTTCTAAGTTAAGCTGTTTATTTTGGAAGCGACACAAATTACATATTTGCGAAAACACAATTAAGTCTCGCGCGATGTGCACGCATCTACTTTATCTGCAAGATCTTCGAGAGACGTTAATTAATTCATTGTGTATCGTTAAAACGAGTATGCGCGGTGTACGTGCTAATCAAGTTACACACTGCAGCTGCGCGCAAGCCGACGGAATAATTAACATTAGGATTATATTTCCGCAACAATGCAATTATTCACGATAGCGAAGGTCATCGATAACTTACACGTGATACGCGCGGTATACATAAATGGTTTCCTTTATACGTCCGTAGATATTTTTATCTCCAAAACGGTAAATTTAATAAGAAACACGCTTAATGGAAAAATCCATTTCCGGTTGTAAGAAAAAAAAAATCTCAATTGTATTGCAACGAGATTGCGAAACACAGAAAGTGTCTGATCTCACGACAGTGCGTCATCATTTTCAATCCGAAAATGTGAAAAGTCGTGACATTAGAGCCTTATCGAAAACTCGTTTCTCGCGCGATATATATGTGTACGTATACGTATTTGGAACACGCGGCAAATATTAGATATGCCGATTTCGTCGAGATATGTCGGAAGCGCGTGCAGCATGTACGAGCAGTTTGAACGATAGGAATATTATTCACGTGCCGCGTTACGATCGGAGTCAATGACACCGATAACGATTCAGATTCGTCTCGTACGTGACGTGCTGAAAAGACGTGATGATAAATAAATATACTGCACGATTCGCACAATGCGCGCTGCCACACGTGCGTCGATATTCGACGTTTATTTCACGTCAACGTGCGGCTGACCGGAATCGACAATCAATTGAAAGACTTCTATACGTCGATTAAATTAATATCTACAGAAAAATGAAGCGGTTGTCACATAATTTACCGCTTATTCCAAGAAATTCGACAGAAATACGTAAAACACTTGGTCGGCAATCCTGGTTGATGAATTGATGGGCTATCGCGTGTTATTATTAAGCAATTACGTGAAACCCGTCGAAAAATTACGCGATTACGTCGAAAGTTGTTAGAGCGATCAAGGCTGGTGTTTTTACAGTATCGAGAATAGATTATCGTCGTGGAAAATAAATGCATATAAGTGGCGATTTGTTATTGAGAGAGAAATATTAATTGTTATCATATTCACGTGATGATGATGATCGATACTTCTTTTTTTTTTTTGTTTTATACATCCGTATGTAACTCTTGCAGATAGATCTTTTAATTAACATTAAAAAATATAACACACGTATTTTTGCTTCCCGTTTGGTTAATCTCGTTCACAGATTACATCAAACAAACTCGCAGTGACTTGTTTTTCCAAGTGTAGAGAGAGAAATGAACATAAGCGCAAGTTTCTTAGTCATTAATCTAGATTTCTGACTCTTCAACGGAATAGAAAAAATAACTGCGCTCATCGATCAAGCTCTTCGTAGTTTTTCGTTAAACAAGAAGAGAATTGAAATTACGCACGCCACAAACGGCGATTCTGATTATTTATTAATCACGCGCTTCGCCGCCTCGTGTGGCCTCGCGAAGAAATCGACCAGTTTGACGCGAGAAATTAATTACACGCGATATATTTTCCGAGACCGGACAAAAACACTGGTAGGGAAGCTGGTTGAGATCGCGATTTAGCTCGTCGAGATATGTATTAGACGATGACATCTGTTCTCAATACGCACCAAGTCGGTCTCTCGTCATTTCTTATCATTCATATAATTCACTTAACAAGTCTCGCGATAAGCTCTTTGTTACATGTATACGTGATCCGTTTCGACTAGCACTTCCCGATTCCATTGTTGTTGATCGCACAGTTAGTGGAAGTCGCGACTTATAATCGGCCTTTAGACTTGCTGTTAAAACGGTGAAATCTTTACGGCGCGCAAGGACAACGCGCTGAATATCGGAAGCGACGTCGGCTGGATGACAATTACCAGACCGCAAGGACGACGCGCGCGATCGGAAGCGAATGATGAGGTCGACGACAATTGCCGACTCTGTGACCGCTTGCCAATGGCATTTACCTCGAAAAAAAAAAAAAAGAAACAGCTCCTCGGTTATTAACTCAGCAATCCAAAATGAGTGTCATTTTTCGTAATATCCTTTTGCGAGTTTTCGCGACCGTTTTTTTCGCTACCGTGCAATTTCACGCGAAGATGATTTGCGTGAGGAGATTAATTATAAAAAGAGTAGAATACGACATTTAATTGCTATCTTTAAGATTTTGCCGACAAGTGAGAGAAAGATAATGAGAGAATTATTAACGTACTGCGATTTTTATTTTTCCGCAGATTTTGATTACAGTCGCTTCTTTGGAAACTTTTAATGTTGCGTTGAAATATAATACAAAGAAGTATTTATCGTAGATTTTCTGTCGATCGATTATACTGAGTCAGAGTAGGTATTCATTACAACTGATAGCAATTATAATCGCCGAGAAAAATGGAATTTTTTTTTTCCGAGATTTTTGTTCTGTCGGAAAACTTAAGGAGAAAAAGAATGAGAGAGAAACGTACAAACAAAGCACGAAGAAAATCGTTAAAATTAACGCAACAGTAGATAACCACTTTGTGATCCGCAGTAGCGGGAACTAGAAAAGCAAATAAACTTGCTTGCGCAAGTTCGTATGGTTTGCACGTGATAGACTGATAGGGAAGAAGAAGGCAAGAGAAGAGACTGGAAAAAAAAGCGGCGACGTATATTCGAGTATTTCTCGAGCGAGGTCTGTCAATTCGGTTGGGTCGAAGCGCGCATAATGGGAACATTGTCTGTATAACGCGCGCCGATGCATCCGAGATCCGCACGCGAAGAGAAAATCACGTATTCCCTGTTCGTTTAACTCGCGAAGTAACTTTTCGAAAACGGCGATTTCGTCAACGTCACAATTAATCACGTTTATCTTAAATTGTTCTCGTCGCGGTTTTTTACAACCGATATCACGATTGAAAAAATAGTTACGTAAACGAAAAGAGACATTGTAATTAAAAAATGATTGAGGAGTGATTGCTTTAATTAAATGTTGGCGCGTGGAAATCTCGCGATTCTTCAAAATTCGCGAAACGAGATGCAGCGGGAAACTTGAACTTGACGATTACATCACAGCTGTGCGTGACCGCGCGTTATTGTTCGAAAAATGTCGATGTGAGATTAGAAGAGAGTAGAAAGTACAAAAGTGTCAGCGTTAATTGTGTCAATTTTTTCGTTCATTAATTTCAATTGAGCATTCCATGTCTCTGACAGACTAAAGTCCAAGACAGCGCACGTTACTCGAGAAACTTCGTTTACTTGGTCATAATTAATATTAATTGAAGCAGATAATGAATTGAAAATTGAAAGGTAGTTTGCGTTCTTATTTTTTTTCTGTCTTAATTAATGTATATTAATATTAATAACCTGAAGAAATGCAAAACCCTGGGCTCTGGATGTGTATGGAAATTATTTAATCCAGACTTGGCTGCGTCAGGTCTTGCGAACGTTGTGATCAAATGATTATTTCCGGACAAAAGCCGGCTTGCGGAACATCGGAATTGGCCTATACAACTGTCCGACAGAATTACGAAAGGACAATGCCGAGTTCCGCGAAATTGTTCTCTCCGACCTGTTTCTATCCCGCGTCGCAGTCACGGGAAGAAGCGATCGTTTCCGCGCGACCTTAAATCGACCAGCAAAATCATCATCCGTCGGCATCATGCGTCAAGCCGCACCATCGATACCCCTCACCTTGCCCCAGAATTACTCGGCGTTACTCTCACGACATTATTCTCCTCGTGGTCCAATATCCTGTCCCGTTGGCGAACGATTAAATTCCTGCCCCGTTAAAAGTCCCACTGTGTGAAATCGCCGTTATACGTACATATATCCGCGTCAATGACGCGAAAAACAAATGAAAAACGAACACGCGAGCTTACGTAAGATCTGCTCCGATCAGATGCGCGCAACATCGATCGAAGCGTAAACGACACGCGCTCGCATGTGTATGTTGCACGGTATATATACATATACGTTGGTTAGAGCGGATTTATCAACAATCGCAACTTGGTTTGCGCGATCCCAAGTATATCCACATTTGTTTACGTTACTTTAACGACTTCACAGAAAATCTAACGGAGGATTCTGTTAACAAAGGAAAACTCCGTTTTGTCTCTGTGACACCGTCTTAGCGCGCCGTTATTATTGTCAGAATTGAATTGCTTCTCATTTCAAATAGCAAAAAAAAAAAAAACTATGTACATAATACAAAAACCTTATTTTTTCTTTGGATTATTGGACTTTTCTTACCTAAAATCCGATGTAAAAAAAAGAAATAAAAAAGATTACACCATTTTAAGCTCGTTTTTAATAGATTAATTCTTACTACGCCAATTCAATCGCACTAAAGTCCCTGACGATGTTTTATAAGATGCATCTGACGCGGATACACTTTGATCTCGGCGAGTTTCTTGGAGTGCAGAAGTCAAGTCGTAAGATACTGTGCTTCTTCTTTCTCGAAATCGAAGTAACTCTCTCTTTTCACAGTGCACTAACCCTCTCGTCACTTCGGGGGTTCTTTATGCTGTTACAGTATAGCATTCTTCGTGCATGTTGTGAGAATTCTCTTTCAACTGTAGTAAGATAAAAAGAAAAGAGAAAGAAGCACATAACGTTCCGAAATATGTCGTTTTTCTCATTTGCAGGTAAATGATCCGGAGGACAATGAGAGAGACGCAGGAGAGAATGCGAAAGGAACTTCCGACGCCTCGTGGTAATTATCATATTTTGGCTAAATAAAGGAGAAAAGTAACATATTGTCTTATTTCTTTAAACATTGATAATAAAAATATTAATAATTAATATTTTTTTTGATAAATAAATTTAAATCGTTTTCTTTACAAGATCGTCCTAAAACTATGTGCGCAAATTATATTCGTTAGTACGTATTTTTCATTCGTTATCAAGATCTTTTGCTTTGTCTTTGGCAGGAGTTACAATCAGAGAGACGAGATGAAATCGAGCGGCAAGGAGATGAAGCTCGTTATTGTCGTCGGACTGTTAGCGGTGACTGTCATCGCTCTCATCGTAGCACTGACCTTGCAGATGGCGAACTTTCGTGGGGAAGAATACAAGGAAATGTGCCAGAGCGAGGAATGCATCAAAACGGGTATAATAATATTATTTCTATTTATATATGTATATACATATATAGATTTAAGCACATTATCTGCATAACATCTGGCAAAATGGCTCTTAACACCTGATTTGATTTAATTCAT